>CM038217.1:81965871-82186420 GCA_021442155.1 Cymbidium sinense | reverse complement strand
GCACCCACAAGAAAAGAGGCCTAATATAATTTGGCTCACAATTAAAAAAGTTAATTAAGCTAAGGGGTTTAGCTTAAGTAATTTCAAAACACCCTTTCATACTTATGAAATGGGTTTTGATTTCCTTAATTGAACTTAGGCTATTAAACACCTAAGCATCTACCCAAAGTAGATTATCTACCCAAAGTAGATTATCTACCCAAAGTAGATTAATTAAGTTGTGAAACTTTTTAGAACTTTTAGAAATTAATTAAGGGGATAATTAATGAATTAACCCTGAATTAAGAGGAAATTAAAAAGAGAAAAGGGGGTTTAAGGAATAGTTTTGGGGAAATGTCCTAAAAATATTTCCATAAACCTCCTACTTATTGGATCTAACCTTAACCCTAATCATCAATTACATCTTAATTATCCTTATTTACATAAGGAGGATTATTAAGAAATTCATATGCAATTTTTTTAATCAAGCTTTTAATAAATCCCAAGAAAATTAGGATATGTAGAAGTCATCCCCTAAAACATACCCAAGAAATTTGGGATTAATCAAGGCTTAATTAAAAGTAATTAGCAAAATAAACCTTCTATTAAAACCTAAATTTAGAGAAAAGCATAATCCAAAACTCATTGGAATTAATTTTAAAATATTCTAAGTTTAATTATCTTTCCATAGAATTTTATTTCATAATTTTTTGAATTTTCTAGAAAAGGGTTATAAATTTTAGAAGATCCTTAAGTTAATTAGGATTAATTAAGGCATTTAAGTAATTCCCTAGCTCATGGCATGACCCGTGGCAGCGGAGGTCAGCGTGCTTTACACGCATGGTGCTGTGAGGGGTTTACTAAAATGTCAAATCCCAGATGGCGGCTGGCGGAACACGCGTTTGATCACTACCGTCCAATCAAAGATCGGATGGCCAAGGATCTCCTTGCCATTTAAAATGAATAATAGATATCTAAATGTGAGAAATTATCTCAATCGTCCATCTAAAATATGCAGATGGATGGCTGAGATCTCCCAAGTTCTTCCCCTTGATCAACAAAGACCGTCCATGATCAAGGGGAAGATCCAAGCTCGATCTAGCATGGATTCAAACCAAATTCAACCCACACCATCTAAAGCTAAAGAGCAGCAAATCCAATATTAAAAAATCCATGGGATGAAAATTTCATTCACAAAGCTCCACACCACATTGAGTTTAATGGCCAAAAAATCCCATACCTTGCCGGAGGTGATCACCGATGCTCGATTCTCTTGGAGAAGCTTCGTCTGGTTGAGATGAAGCCTTGTTGAAGATTTGAGCACTTGAGGTTGAGTGGATCATCTGGGTCACCTCCTTAGCTTGAGCTCAAAATTAATCCAATTCAATCTTTCCTTGCTTTGGGAACTCCAAAGGAAGCTTGGGTGCACTCGACTTAGCTCCTTGATGAAGTATTCAGGAGCAATTGGATGGAAATTGAGTGAAGAGAAAGTTAGCTCTGCAATGGATCTCCCCTATTTTCAAGCTCTAAAAACTGAGAAATGGAGTTTTTAGATCCTCTCTAAGAAGCTTGGGAATACTCTCTGATGCTTGCTATGAGTTTCTTTGCTTCAATCGATAGTGGGGAAGTGAGAATTAAATTGAATTTGGGGGAGTATATCTTCCCCTTGAAGGATCGGACGACCGACAATGCACTTGTCATTTTGATCCAATTCATCATAGGTAGTGGGTTGTTTGATCAGTTAAGAGTGTGCACATGGTCAGTTTGAGCCAAGGAGTGGATTACCAACCTCCCATGTGCCTTAATTTGAGTTTGAGAGGGAGTTTGAATTTTGCATTTTGACCCATATGGTCGGGTTTGGTCTAGGGAACAAATGGGCTGACCCAAACCCATTTAGTTGAGTGCACCACTCTCCCCTAGGTCCCCTTGAGATTTTTGGAAAGCCTCAAGTGAATGTGAAGAGGGTATGACCAAATTACCCATGGATTAAGCTAAAATTTGTTCTATGGCCTAGGGGTAGGATGGTCATTTTGTTATTTTCCCACTTTGGATATGTTGGGTATGTGGAGAAACTAGGTTTGGCTAAGTTTCATGAGATTTGGAATTCACTTGATAGGGTTTGGCTCATATTGACCCATTTAGGTCAAAATAGGTCACCTTAGGTAAAGTTGACCAATTGGTCAAATTGGGTCAAACCAAGGGTTAGGTCAAGTTCATATGACCATTTAAAATATTTTGGTGGATTTGGTTTGATTCAATTTGGATTAGTTTTGTATGGCTCATATGACTTCATTTAGGTCAAATGGGTCAAGTTGACCTATTTGACCCATTTGACCTATTTGAGGAAGGCCAATCATGAGCTCATATATAAATCCAAACCTCAATAAAACAATCAAAACCCAAATCAAAAATCAAACCCAAGATTCCTTCATATTCTTCCTTTGAATATGAAATTTTCAAATGGATCAAAATCTATTTGACTTCAAACCACTTGTAAATGGATTTATAATTCAATCATAAGTCCATATACAAGATCAATCAACTTCAAATCAAGTTTTGACCAAGCCATTTGACCCACTTAGGCTCACTTGACCCAAAGTGACCTAAAGTACCCTTATGAGCCAACTTTTGATCCTAACCAAATTGGATTGAACCAAACTCATATTTGTCTCTCATCATGATCAACAATCATCATGGGATGATCAATCAATTAAATTGAGTCAAACCAAGTCAAATCTAAGGGTTGACCAAGTTAACACTTAACCCAAAATGAAATCTTACATATCCAAAATCCATCATAGGCCAAATTGATTGAAACCATTGATCCAAGTTCACTCATGACCTAACTTGACCAAGCCAACATTTGAGCCTAACTTAGCCCAATTAGCCCACTTGACCCAAGTTGACCCATTTTGACCTAAATGGTCAAAATGTATCAAAACTTGATCTAAGATAAATTGATTGAAACCAATGGGTAAAGTCCATCCCAAATCACTTGTGGAACTTGGCCAAAGCCTCAATTGGCCAGCTAGACTCAACCTATCCCAAATGACCTTAGACCCAACATGACCTAAAGGGGTCATGTTGAAATAAAATTGAACTTAACCCAAATTGACTAGAAACAAAGATACCAATCCACTCCATATGACTAACCTAACCTAAACTTACCTCAAAAAGGTCAAATGGGTCAACTTGACCCATTCAACCTAAATGAGTCATATGAGCCAAAAACAGATCTAATCCAAATTGAACCAAAGCAAAGGCACCAAAAAATTTCAAATGGTCATATAAACTTGACCCAACCCTTGATTTTACCTAATTTGACCTATTGGTCAACTTGACCCAAGTTGACTCATTTTCACCTGAATGGGTCAACATGAGCCAAACCCTATCAAATGGATTCCAAATCCAATGAAACTTGGCCAAACATATTTTCTCAACATAACAAACATACCCAAATTTAAAAAATAGCAAAATGACCATTTTACCCCTAGGCCATAGAACAAATTTTGGCCTAGCACATTGATATTTTGGTCATACCCTCATCATAATCACTTAAGGCTTTCCTAAAAGCTCAAGGGGACTTAGTGATGAGTGGTGTACCCAACCCAATGGGTTTGGGCTAGCCCATTTGACCCATGGACCAAACCCGACCCTTAGCCTTGAAATTCAATTTTCAAATTCCCCCCTAAGCTCATTCCAAGCACATGGGGAGTTAGAATTTCACTCCTCTGGCCAAACCGACCATGTGCAATGATCTAACAACCTAAACAACCCACTCCATATAGTCAATTGGATCAAAATGGCAACTAATGGGTCGGTCGTTAGATTTCCATAGAGGGAGATATACTCCCCCTAATTCATTGAAATCTCACTTCACTCTTGATCGATTAAGCACTAGGAACATTTAGCAATCACTAGAGAGCTTTCAAGGTCCTATAGATTTCTTGAATTCTTCAATGCAAAAAATAGGGAGGTCCATTGAAGAGCCAATTTCTCTACACTTGATCTTAATCCAATTCCTTCTACATACATCATCTACGGACCAAGTCAAGCCTGACCAAGTATCCATTTGAGTTCCCATAGCAAGGAGAGCCTCAATTGGATCAAAGCTGCAAGGATCTTGAAGAGGAGTTGGTCCACACATTGATCCACTCAACCTCAAGGCCTAGGAACTTTAACAGGGCTTCGTCTCCACTAGACGAAGCTACCTCATCGATCTTGAGTGCCAGTGAGGTTAGTGATTTTTCTACCACTTAGATTAGGAGATGTTGGTCCTTTGTGAAAGAAATTTTCATTGCATGTGAAATCCACCGTTGGATTGGTCGCTCTATTCCTTAAGATGGTGTGGGTTGAGTCTTGAATGATTATTCTGATCGGCTCGATCTCCCTGGATCATGGACGTTCATCCCTCGTGGAAGAACTTTCATCTCACCTTCCATCCTGGATGGATTGAGAGTTACTTCGTTCAGTTACGTATTGCTAATTGGGTGTATGTAGCCATCTATCTTTGATTGAGCGGTAGAGATAGGCGTCATGAGCCATTTGGGATGTGACATTTAAGTAGACCCCTCAAGGTGTGTGCATGTAAAAGTGCATTACCACCACATGTGCCATGGTGGTATTAGGGATTTTAATTAATTCCTAATTAATTCAAGAATCTTCTAAAATTCATAACTCCATCAATAAAATTTAGAAAAATAAAAAAATGCTATGGATAGATAATTTCATCTAGAATATTTTAAAAATATTTTCAATGGATTTTGAATTCCCCTTTTCTCTAAATTTGGGTTTCTTTAGGAATTTTAATTAGCTAATTATTCTCTTTAAATCACCAATTGATCTCAAATTTCTTTTAGGTTCATTTTAGGGATGACTCTATCTCCCTAATTTTCTTGAGATTTATTGAGGGAATTGGGAATTGCTATTTCATTCCTAATTATCCCCTTTCATGTAATTAAGGGTAATTAAGGTGTGATTAGTGGATTTACCCTATGATTGAGTTTGATTAAGGTTAGATCCAGTGAGTAGGGGTTTATGGAATAATTTTGGGGTATTTCCCCAAGCTATTCCCTAAACTCTTTTCTCCTTAATCCCCTTAATTAGGGTTAATTCATTAATTATCCCTTTAAACAATTTTCAAAATTCTAAAAATTCTAGAACAATTAATCTACCTTGGGTAGATGCTTGGGTGTTTAATAGCCTAAGTCTAATTAAGAAATTAAAACCCCTTTCATAAGTATGAAAGGGTGTTTTAAAAGTACTTAAGCTAAACCCCTTAGCTTAATTAACTTTTTTAATTGAGCCAAATTGCATTAGGCCTTTTCATTATTAGGTGCATTGCAAATTTAAATACCTTGTGGGTTTTATGTCATCTCATTGGCTCATAATTACTTAGTTAATTTTCTAAGGTGGTGTAGGTAAGGGTTAATTAAGCCACTTAATTCATACACCTTAACCTAATCAATGCTTAAAATGGATTTAATTATCTAAAAAATTAACAAAATACAAAACACATGTGGGAATAGATTAGGAATAGCAAACTCATCTCAGCTTTTCAAAATTAAATCAAACTTCAAACTAAATAAAAATCATTTTGAAACTCTCTTTGATTTATTTGAAATTTTCTTACTTCCTGAGAATGTCTTTAGGATTTAAGTAAAGTGAGTTTGTTTACATGCTTTCATTGCTTTATATCTTTCCCAACATGTTAAGTTGTATGTCATGTGATTCATGCATTCATAATTTCATGTTTCAAATTTTAAAATGAAAATTATTTACTTTATGTCAAATGTGCATGTGTTGGCTAAAGTAAAATATGAGTGGCTATTATCACTACTAAATCAAATTTTCAAAACTTATAAATGAAATATCAAATCTGAAAGTGTGCTATTCATATCTTAATTATAAGCTTCCATGTGATGAATTATAAAGTCATGTTTAGTGTAGCATTTCCTTTCTTTCTTATGTTAGCATAGTTTTGAATAGGAGTTGGTAAGATGTAGGGTTCATTTGAAAAGAACCCACACTTACTTAATTCCTACCCTATTCATCCCTATGTTACCATCTAAGAAGGTTACCTACTTGCATGAATAAATTGCATAAACAAAAAACTATTAAACAACTTTGCATATTCCTTTTCCATTTCATTTCTTTTATATACATGTTGTACTTAAGGAAAGTGGTATATTAGTCTGGACAACCCAGGTTGTGAGTTTAAGTAGCCTAAGTAGGTCTTGTACCTTACACCTTAACAATAATGGCGTTGTACTCACTTATGCCTTTCTTACTTTCATGCATGTATGTGAAATTTTGGATAAGGAAAACCTTTTCTACTTAAGAAAAATCATGCATATTCAACTTCTAAATTTTCTTAAATGGATTACTTAGCATGCATCATAAAGTGTGTTAACTATTCTCATTTGCATGTATAGATATGCTTAGGGTCCATCCATATGCATGTTATATATGTTGGGAAAGAAATGAAGTAATGTGTGTTATGTGAATTTTGATTCATTTTATTTAATCTTAAAATGCCTTTCTTTTTTAATAGGTTTGTTTAGAGTTTATCTAAACTTAGGATTGATTAAAGATGTAATCAAAACATTCACCTAAATGAAACTAAAATGTGAACTTACCTTAGAAATTACTTAAGGATTAGGGAAGGAAAGAGTTCTCTTCTCTTTCCTCTCTTCATAACTTAGTAATTAATTGTAGGTTTCACTTAAACCAAATTAAAACATGAAATAAAAAAATCCCAAAACTTAAACAACTTAAATGAAACCCTCCTCTAAGTTGAACATGTCCTTCACACTTAGAAAATTTGAACCTAAAGTCTAAGCTAAGCATACCACAAACCTTCAAAGCACACACATTAGCCTAAGTCACCACTTCTAGCCTTAGGTTTTGGTGCATGGTTTGATGTTTATTTTATTTTGTGATGAATGTTTTATAGGATGTTAGGGTGTATGCTTTTAGAATGAATGGTAGGATGTGCTTAGTCTAACTATTCTTTCTAGGGATTGTGCTAAAGGGCTATCATAAATAAAAATATAAATGCTTCTTGCTTGTAGGTGCTTATACCCTTAGCATAATCCATAGGCGGTGGACTTAGTCACCCATGTGTGGGTGATAAGTCCAATATACATGCTTGGGATTTGTGTGGTGATTTAAATAACCTTATTTTGCAGGTGTTAGTTAGATTTCTACTTTTTCTTTTCATGTATAAAACTGTATAATTAGGATTTTAGATTGATTTGTTATGGGGATTAGGATGAACATTGGTCATAAGATCCTATCTTATGTACCATGTGAAGCCTTGGAGACTCCACCTTCCAACATCCAAAGGAGGGACCAAAGAAGAAAGAAAAGAAAAGAAGAAAGAGAAGAAAGAAGAAAGAAAAATAAAGCTTGAAGACCCCCATAACAATGAATTCCTTTGCTTAAATTGTAATTAATTCATTTATAATCTGGGTTGTATAAGGGTAGAGCTCGACTACCCACATTTGATATTTTTGGGTTTTTGTAGTGGTGCCCAACCACAAATAACCATTTATTCTTTTTTCAATTGGTTTTATAAATTTTTGATGATTTGTTTAGCTTTTGCATTAAGTGGCATGCTTTTGCTAGTTTCTTCCTTGCTTTATGTATGGCTGGATGTGGATTAGGCTCTTTAGGAAAAAATAAATCTTTTACCCAACTTAACAATTCAAATTAAAATTAAATAACTCATAACCTCACCTAAAGCTTAGGATTAAAATCAAGATAAAAGAATTAGCAACCCCTTAACTAGATGAGCATTTCTTTATAATATCATGCACAAATGCATCTTATTTCACTCTTGATTGGAGGGCTTCCACCTTTGCCAAGAACACTTGACCTTTGAGGCCATGGTGGAAACTCACCTTCCCTTCTCGATTTTGGCCAATAATAATCTTTCTCATGCATTAGTCATAAAATCCTATTAGCCAGTCAAAATGATTGTCCAAAAATAAAATGAAATTTGAATTGCATTAGAT
The DNA here is from genome assembly GCA_021442155.1 of Cymbidium sinense. Lineage (NCBI taxonomy): Eukaryota > Viridiplantae > Streptophyta > Magnoliopsida > Asparagales > Orchidaceae > Cymbidium > Cymbidium sinense. The sequence goes on along the minus strand of CM038217.1, from coordinate 82,178,423 downwards.
TTAGGTCATTTGAAGCACGCCCTTTACATGATCTAGTCTATTTAGGGATGGAGTTTAAGGACTTAGTCTCTTTCTAAATAATAGCTATCTTGCATAAGCATAAAGACTTGCCTACATGTATTTAAAATCATAGGAGGAAGTTGGCGCACCCCCAGTTGTAAGTCCAAGTTGTGGGTGATTTATCCTCTCTGTGGAGGCAAACCAATTACCCATTTTGCCTTAGATTTAGGTTGTGCTTTTACGGCTCCCGATTTAGGTTTTGAGGTTGCTTTTTTCCCCTTTGTGGGCCATAATTCTCACCTCTTAGGCATTTCCTTAATCTTGTGTTAAGAATCTTAAGTCTAAAATTCTAATGAAAAATATAACTCAAATAAACTAAATCAATTTCAAAATGTAAAGCCCAACTATAGGATAGTTTGAGATGCTCACTAGGTTTCTAGCATCAGCATCTCCTACTTATTCTCCATTTTGGCTTTGATAATAACTCCCTCTTTTGATCAATCCCATTTGATCTTCAAATACAAACCAATCGATTGATAGTCCTTCCTATTGAAATCTTCAGAAATAATGATCATTTACCTTAATCGAGAGTTTTCTTAAGGGATCCTGTCCTTTAGGATATAATTAACTATGGGGGCTTGCCCTTTATAGAAACTTAACGAACCCTACTTTACTTTTCCATGTAAAGTAGGGGAGAATCTCTGGTACATATGCAGACCCATTGTCCTTAGCAGTCCTTATTGAGGTGATTGGTTCATTAAAGGGTAGTAACTTTTGTCTTTCGAGATATTATACTATACCTTGATGATGTACTCGATCACCTGAATAAGCACATCTACGGATCTGTGGCATCTTACCAAGATGAATTTTATATGTCTCTTCTTTCTTTTCTCCAATTTGAAAGTGACTCTCTATAAGAATTTATTCACCATGATTTTTGGCGACTATCTGGGGATGGTTCCTCTCTCCATCTTTGGTAAATGTTCATTGTCTCTAAGTATCGATCGTGGGTTTGTGCTTTTTTATGAATCCAAGACTATCCTTCTTTCCATTGGCACTTAGCTCATTTCATTCTTGAGTTGAGTTAGCCAACATATTTAGGTTTTAGGACCACATTCCTTTTGGTCTTAAAACCCCGTTGGTTCTCAATGGGTAAAATGAAAAGATCTAAAATAAAAAAGAACATCTTTAAGACTTCCTCTTATCATTTTCATGATAAGGAAAGGTTCATCTAAAATAATAAATCTTCCATAAAGAACTTTGCTTTTCAAAAGCACCTTTTCAAAAAAAAAATGCACTTAATAAAATATTTTCCACAAAATTTTATCACCCTCATTTAACAATTCATATAATTGTTACATGTAGGATTGTCAAAATAAAACTAATAACATTTTCCAAAAGCACAAATGAATATCTTCTTTCAATTCACTTTGATGAAGATTTCATTTTCAAAATAAAATAAACAATCATCTTTTTCAAAAATCACAATCATAATCATAAAAGTTTTCAAAAGCACACATGAATTCTTTTATTCAATACACTCACACTTATTGAATGGAAAGTTCATTTGTAAACAAAATTAAAATTTTCAAAAGCACATGTGAACATCTTCATTTAATATACTTAGGTTTATTAAATGAAGATTTCATTCCCAAATAAAATAAAATATCATTTAGGAAATCCCACTTAAACATATCCCATATGTTTTAAGTTGGAATTCCTCTTTCAAAAAGCAACAATCACACAAAATAAAATATCATATTTCAAAAAATAAAATGGATCTCCATTCTACATACTTAAATTTGTTGAATGGAGGTCCTCTTTCAAAACATTAAAAACACATATTTCAAAATTTTCAAACAATATTTGGAACTTCATTTAACATACCCAAATTTGTTAAGTGAAGTCTCCAAATTTAAGATCCAATAAAATTCTTTTAAACATACATTTGGAATTTCATTTAGCATAATCCAATTTGCTAAGTGAAGTTTCCAAATTCAAAAATCAAAATCAACAATCATATTTCAAAATTTCCAAAACACATTTGAAATTTCATTTATAATCAAATTTGTTAAGTGAAGTTTCCAAATCAAAATCAAATCAATCACATTTCAAAATTTTCTAAACACATTTGGAACCTCATTTAACATACCAAATTTTTAAGTAAGTTTCCAAATCAAAATTAAAATTTTCAAACACATTTGGAATTTCATTTAGCATAATAAAATTTGTTAAATTAAAATCCAAAATTAAAATCAACAATCACATTTCAAAATTTCATACATTTGGAACCATCAATACCCAAATTTGATTGAAGTATCCAAATTTAAAATTCAAAATTTTTCAAACATTTGGAATTTCATTTAACATAATCAAATTTGTAAAAAGTTTCCAAATCAAATCAAAATCAATCAATTTCAAAATTTTCAAACACATTTGGAACCTCATTTAACATAGCCAAATTTGTTAACTGAAGTTTCCAAATTCAAAAAATTTTCAAAAACACATTTGGAACTTCATTTAACATACCCAAATTTGTTAAGTGAAGTCTCCAAATCAAAAATTCAAAATTTTCAAAACACATTTGGAACTTCATTTAACATACAAATTTGTTAAGTAAAGTTTCCAAATCAAAATCAAATCAAAATTTTCAAAACACATTTTGGAACCTCACTTAACATACCAAATTTGTTAAGTAAAGATCCAAATCCAAATCAAAATTTCAAAACAAATTCAAACAATATTTGGAACTTCTTTTTACCAAATTTATTAAGTAAAGTTTCAAATCAAAATTCAAAATTTTCAAAACATATTTGGAACTTCATAGCATACTCAAATTTGCTAAGTAAAGTTTCCAAAGTAAAAATAAAAACATTCAAACACCTTTGGAACACTTCCCTTAGCATACCAAATTTGCTAAAGAAGTTTCCATATTTCAAAACCAAATGAAATCAAAATTTTAAACACCATTTGAATTTCATATTAAAACTCAAATTTTCTAAGTGAAATTTTCATTTCATAAAACTTAGGATTTCATCTTTGCATACCAAATTTGCTAAAGTTGAATCTCCACTTTCAATCATTTCAAAACAAAACAAAACACTTAGGATCCCCTTAGCATACCAAATTTGCTAAAGGATCCTACCCTTTTTAAAAATCAAAAATTTTCAAACAAATGAAACACTTAGGATTTTTCTTAGCACATCTAAATTTGCTAAGAATCCTACTTTTCAAAATCAAACAAAATATACTTGGATTCCTTACTTAGCATACTTAAATTTGCTAAGTAAGAATTCCAAAATTTTCCAAAATCAAAACAAAATAAAATCCATAAAAAAGAAATAATCGCTTTTACTTCACTTAGCATACCTAAATTTTCTAAGTACATAAAATCCCAAAACATTCAAACAAAAAAAAATCATTTGACCCTTACTTTAACATACCCAAATTTGTTAAAGGAAAGGGTCTTCCAAATCACATAAATTCAAAATCAAAACAAAACAATGAACCTATGGAAGCATCCTATCAAAAATTTTGAATCCATATTTCAACATACCTAAGTTTGTTGAAGTTTGGATTCATACTCAAATTCCTCTTTCAATCAATCTCTTCAAATTCATTTGAACCCCACTTAACACTTCCAAGTTGTTGGATGTGGGTTCAAATTTTCAAAATTCAAAAAAAAATTCAAAATCTATGGAGATAGAAAACTGATGCAAGTTCATTTCTCATTGTAGATTCTTTTCAGTGCAAGTACAGTTTCAATCTCAGTTTCAATCAGTGCAATGGCAGGTTCCCAGAAATTTGTCTTTACCTTCCCTCACGACATGGATCTAGCCTTGAATCAGGCTGAATTCCCTTGTTAGGATCATACCCATTTGATCCACTTTGGCCATGGATTTGAGGTGGCCAAGATCACTTGTGGGCATTCCCTCTCGGCCAGAAGAAGGTGGTGAAGAAGTCATCGGTGACTTACCCTGATTGAGATCTCCTCGAAGAGGAAAGTTGTGGTAGTACCACAGACTTGATGGTTCAATTCAGCGGTCCAGTTCTAGTGGTAGTTCATCCTCGAGTTGCACATGTTGCCCTGTGCTAGCACCTATCATCTATACCCTAAGGGTAAGGCTCCAGTTTGGGGCTTGCCTCCCACATTTGAGTATGGTCTCACTCCTCTCTCCCCCCATGGAACAAGAACCATATGGTCAAATGATTTCCATACTAGGATAGCCAAAAGCTTGGCGGCATTTGGATCGACCATGGATGAGTCTCCCATGATCACATCGGTTATGAAACCAGTTTCATCCTCTCGCGGATCAGATAGAGGATGCTGGGAGGATCATTCATCCTCCTCCAAGTGGTGCATCTAAGTTTCTTGGAGTAGGAGGTCGTATGCCATATCTTCTACACAGTGGGTGGAGCATACGGATCTCAATCAGTACTGATTCAATTTGATCTATTATCCCAGTGGGGGGAGGCGATTCATAGAGGGCCCATGATACATACATCGGATGGAGGTTCAACCATGTCAACCCTTCACTTTGGTTGACTTTCCGACTACGCTACGACCATCGATAGTATCCTCCTCGGGGACCACCACCATAGGAGGTAGCTCTGTACATGAGATGGTGTCTCCACCCCACTCACCCATCCGCATCGTGCAGTTTCAGCATCACCCATTCCATCCAAGGCCGTGAAGGCCACATATAGGGAAAAATTTACCCCGTTGGTGATCCAACTATAGCCAAGGGATCTTACTCCTCCTACACCACCCATTGTGGTAGGGTTTCTCACTTTCGACCTTCTAGTGGTGGTGCGAAGGAGTGGCGACCGCATCATGGTCATTCCTTCACCAACTCCCATTCAGCGGATGCAGATGGTGATGACTATGGATATTCAGATGATTGAGCGATGGTAGAGGATCATCCTAGGATTGTTACCTATTATCCATTATTAGTCGGTTATCATTCATAGTGATGCAGTCACAGATTGACTCCCAGCTTTGGTGAGGTGCCTCTCAATTCATGATAGCAATCACACCGGTCAGCCCAAGCTGTTTGTACCTACTAAGTTAGATCGATCCTTAGATGAGATAGTTGCACACTATTTTATGGAGAAAAAGGAGATCTTAGGGTATGCATGGTCTGATGAAGAAGAGAGTCGACATCCCATGAAGATGACTTGATGGGGATTCAGCGTATGCATATGATACTAGAGGTTCTCTTCTTAGGAGAAACATTCCATGGAAGGTGATGAGGTTGATCAAGAGACATGAAAATCAACCGACTTTGTTAAGGTAGAAAGATGAAACAGATTGATAGGAATATTGAGGACTTGTTAGTAGTAGTGCTTTGAAGCAAGCCCTCAGTTCATCCTAGATACGTCGATGTCAGTCGACTAGTGCATGTCGTAGATCCAGTTAAGACTCTACCTCCCATTGAGCAAGGTAGCACTAGTGTATAGGAAGGTAGTGGAAACCTCCATACATGAAAAAAATATTTGAAATCCATGGTTGAAGGTAAAAGAGCTTTGGCGGGAGGATCATCGGTTCCAAAGGGTAGACCCTACCAGAGGAATTGATGCAATCTATCCCAAGGTTTCATGCCTCCTTCCTTCAAGAGCTTTGGGAACAGAACATATAGCTCACTTAGCTAGTTATTGCAACAGCAGGTGGCGGATGCTTTACTCTTTAGACTCTTTGTCGTAGCCTGGGTATCACTTTTGATTGGTATGTTGAACTCCGATGGTTGTAAAGACATTCTTTGAGTTAGAGCAACTCTTCATCAAGAGATTTCTTTGGACCTAAAGGGTTAGTAGATCTTATTGTAGCCCAACAAGTGAGTGACTTGTTGATTATATTCTCGATGGTAACGAGTATGAAGTGTGAACCACTATCGAACAACATGCCATTGAGATTCTCTTGAAGAATATCCATGGCGTTACTTCATTAAGGGCTTCACCATAAAGACATTTGAGAAGCTAATCAACAAAGCTAGTCTACAAGGAGAGGCCAAAGTTGCCTTTTCAAGATCAATTGCCAAGAAAAAAAAGGTTTATGAAGAAACCTAGAGCGGTGAGGTTGACAAGGAAGCTGGCCAGAGATGATCGAGACCATGACCTCGTGACCTCCACCTCCTTTGCCACCAAGGCCATCACATCCTCGGCCTCCACCGGCTGTCACCTCACCATACCGTGATGACATGCATATCCGGCCAGTAGTTATGGTCCACCTACTTTTAGATAAGTTAAACAAAATATTCTTTTTTAAGAGGTAATCGAAAATCTTTAAGAATCTCTTAAAGAAAAATTTTAGTTTTTACCCTAGGGGAGACCAAAGTAAAAAAGTCATGATCCAAACTTTTGCCCTTACCACTATATGTTAGGCCACATTTTGGAGGATTGCTTTACATTCAAGGGCTTGAACAGTTTCAAGACCGGTCTTGTCATTATCCCAAAGAATACCTTGTGGAACAACCTTCCTTCCATTAGGGTAATCCTTGGGGATACAAGTGATCCTACCAAAACCAAAGAAGGTTGGGACATTTCTTTGTCTAAAACCTCTAAGAAAATAATTGAAGATCAAGAAGCTTTCCTTGCAGGTGCACAGTCCTCAAACACCAAGGAAGGTTTGCAAGTTGCAACTCTAGGAAAGTGGGAGCTCGGAGCGGACATCATGTGTGACCGGGATAGCCCCTAGCGATATGTCAGACTCGACCTTTAGTTAGCTTCCACAGACTGCTACCATTTTAGCTAGGTCTTCTATTTCTTCTACTAGTAGAACTCTTGTATCAATGGATAAGGGCATCAAATCCCTTACTCCACTAACGCTACTTGACTTCTACTTTGTACCCCCACATACTTCCAAGAAATTAAAGAATAAAGCGGTTTGAATTATATTTGTGTCTCTTCTAATGAGTTGTCTTCTTTTATTCCTTCTGATAACTCTTCAAGTCTAATTAACTAACAATTCTGATCTTCCTCTTTCTGATTCAGAGTTAGACTTTCCAACTCACGAACTATGTTCACCTCTTGAGATAGACTTGGAATCATCGATTTTAGAGTCCCATAGGAGAAGCTATAGGTGAGCTGAAGTGCTGTAGAACTTGCCACCACCTTGCCTCTGAGATTACCAAGTCAACCTCCATAGTGGCAAGGTTCTACCTCTAGGCACCTCTAGATGAAACAAGTCATTAGTCTTGAAGATCAGAAGCCCTTCCATAGGATGCTCCACCCTTGGATATGCTTGTGGAAGACCAGCAAAAGGTGGACTACAACATCCTTTCTCATCTAAGAAAGTTGCCATCTAAGCTAAGCATATATGATGCCCTTGTCTTATCCAAAGAGATAAGGGAATCACTAATCAAGGCTCTCCTTGATCCTAAAATATGCTTAGCTTCCTATAGGTGAGGAAGCACTATGCAAAAGAAGCCCAAGGGATCTCTGATCTTGAAATATGCTTACTGAGTGGAGGAGCACAGCCATCACCTTATAAGACCTTCCACTTGGAGTTCAAATACATTTCGACAGGTTCCTAGTTGGATTGATTGGTGCATCATTATGTCTAAAGACCCTTGCCTATTTGAAGATTGACATCTACTCTCAGGAGATAGGATGATGTTGAGAGGATTCAATGATCAAGGTAGCGGGCTTTAGGTTTATAGTGTTCAGATATCGTATTGGAAGAAGCCAAGTTCTACATCATTGATTTGAATACTTCATTCACTACTTTGCTTGGTAGGCCTTGGATACATTAGAACAAGATCATTCCATCCTCCTTCATTGGTGCATCAAGTTCAAAAGATGGAATTGAGTACCATCAAAGATGAAAAAACCATTCTTAGTTAGAGGTTGAGATTTATGAGGATGGACCTATTATCTTCCTCAAAACACCTTTCTCATGAACTTGGACAAAATTCAAATGCAAATGCAAAGAAAAAGAAAGAAAAGATAAAAGAAAATGAAAAGAAAAAGAAAGTCAAGTGAGCAAGAAGAATTGAAGAAGAAGTGGATCCATATCACATTCCACCCAGTTCATTCCATCATATGGACATGTGGGTAGATGGCTCAACCTCCACCGTAGGCGGAGAAATAGAGGCGGTTCACTGGGAGACCCTAGTTGGCCTTGAAATAGAGGTCATGTTTCAGTTCATAGGAGTACCCGTACTATTCACATAGACTTGGAATCAAGAGGATGAGTCTAATGTGATTAGTATACCAACCCCTCTCGGGTTCCATTGGAGGTGACTTTTGATCCAGCCAGAGATGAAGACCAGGCCTCCAAGCAAAGCAAAGTATTCGAATCTAGTTTATGTGAAACTATTGGCGAGTTGGAACTTAGCTCTTACCTCACTTACATCTCAGAAATTTGAAGGTTTAGTAGTTAAGGAAGTCCATCTCTTTGACACAAAATAGAAGAGGTTCTTTTTGGGTTCATCACCCTCAAGTCTAGAGCTTGATGTAGGACTTGAGGAAGATACTTTTAAAGAATTAATGAAATTACCTTTTGACTTTTACTCACCTTGTGTTCAAAATCTTAAAGGTTTAGTTCCTCACACTTGGTCCAAGTATAGGTCAGAATATTTTGAAAAATTATGGAACAATACAGGCAAGGAAGCACAATCAAGAGCAAGACTAGGATTTGTACAGTGGGTCCAGTCGATGATGAAGATTATTGCCTAGTTGTTACCAACCATTTGGAATCTGATAGGTTCTTCTCACATCCCAACTCTTATGAGAATGTGTGTTTAGAAACTTTAGATGATCAGATGATCTCCAAGTCAAAAGGCACCGAGTTTGAAGAGGAGATTCATTCAACAATCAACAAGCTAAAGAAATCAACCGACGAGAAGAAAATCCTCGCACATCGGTTCATTCTTGAATGAAGAAGAAACCAATGACTTAGTTACTATTGAGTTTAAAGATTTCGTATGGAGTTATGAAGAAATTCGATTATCTCTAATGTATAGTCCATAGCTAGCAATAGACCTAACATTACCCTATTAAGCAAGCTCCTAGACACATGCGATTAGAAATTGAGGTCATTTTTGAAGTCAAGATCGATCTTTGGTTTCATCAGGAAGAAAAATATCTACAGTTAGCTAGTGTTATCTTAAGAAGAAGAATGACCAAATTTACATTTGCATTTTAGGACTTAAATAAGGCATGTCCTAAGGATGAGTTTCTCTTCCATATCGAGTTAATGGTGGACATTGCCTCATCTCATGTAGTCTTCTCTTTCATGGATGGATCATCTATAAATCAAGATGTCTCTAAAGATGAAAGAAACACTACTTTTTGAACCCCAGAATCTTGTATAGGTCATGCCTTTTGGCCTTAAAATGTGCTATATACCAGCGGGCCATGACTTCAATGAACTCATCCATCAGTTGAGTCTTCGTTGATGATCTAGTAGTCAAGTAAAGAAAAGGAAGATATCTTTGACTTGAGAGTAGTTTTGAATGGTTAAGATAATATAACCTCAAATGAATCCCAAAGTGTGCATTGAGTCTAAAGGAAATTCTTGGTTTGTTGTTCAACAGGGAATAGAAATAGATCGTGAAAAGATTAGAGCTATCTTAGAAATGCCACCTCCTAAGAGTTTAACTCAACTTAGATCCTTTCAAGGATGGTTGACGTATCTAAGATGCTTTATCTCAAACTTATCAGAGAGATGCAAGCCATTCTCAACACTTGTCAAAAAGGATGCCAAGTTCAAGTGGGATGAGTGCAATGCATTGAAGACATCAAAAGAATACTTGGTGAAGCTAGTTCCCCCTATCGAGGCGGCCATTGATCCTTTACTGCATTGGATGACTCTCTAGGTGCTCTATTGGCCCAAGCCAATGATGAGGAAGGAAAGTGATCTACTACCTCGGTCATCATTCTTTAAAAACTATCCACCTATTGAGAAACATTGCATAGCTTTGATCTTTGCATCTCAGAAGCTATGACATTACATGCTTTCTCATAAGGTGAACTTGATCTCTCAAACCAATCCATTGTAGTACCTCATGACATGACCAATGCTTTTTGGACATTTGGCTCATTGGTCCATGATACTCTCGTAGTTCGATATCACATTTGTACCCCCGGTAAAGTTGAGCACTAGCGATTTCTTAGAACACACCCACTTGATTCTCTTTAGATGATCTCCCGATGAACAAATCATGAACTTAGGGAGGCAACCATCGATGGGAGATGTATTTTGATGGTGTGCTTCTTTTCTTAAAGGTGAAGCACCATGATCTATTCTCTAGGAAAAGGGGTAGGAATAGTTCTTCTAACTCAAACCATGATGTGATGAGATTCTCATACTATCTTTCCAACCCTGCACCAATAATGAAGTATGAGGCTTTGATTGTTGGTTTGGAGTTAGCCATCACTATCAGTGTCAAGAGCATCAACATCTTTGGGGATTCTCAGTTGGTCATCAACCAAATTGTTGGGTCCTATCAGGTCCTCAAACCCAAGCTTCGCCATTACTATGAGTATAACATGAAGTTGGCCCAGATTCCCGAAGTTACCATCTACAGGGTTCCCAGAGAGAACACGATTGGGCAAAACTTTCCAAGAGTTGGCATGTTAGATGAGTCCATTTCAATAAGGGTCCAAAATAGAAGTCTTATCCCATTGATTGAACTCATCGAGAGACTTTCTCTTGAAGGGGAGGTTGTCATTGCCAAAATGGATAAGGAGCTAGATTGGAGGAAACCATTCATAGATTACTTGAACACCAATAAACTACCTCAAGAGAAATCTCAAGCCCATCAGGTGAAACAGAGAGCTCTTTCCAATGCTCTTGTTGATGGCACCCTATACCGATGGTCCTTTGACCAAATGTGGTTACATTGTTTAGACAAACATGAAGCCATGGGTTATCGAGGTACATCATATGTGGAGCACACATCAATTGTCCAAAGATGAAGTCAAGATCAAAGACTTGGATACTAGCCTTCTATGATCACGATTACATGGGCGTAGCTAGGAGATGCCATGTCGTGCATGTGGTCCTCACCACCACCCAACATTCTACACCCTACTTTGGCTTCATGGCCATTTGAGTGTTGGGGTACCGACATTGTAGGTCGATCGATCCTCCCAAAGGGGCATCATTCATTTTAACTAACCTACTTTTCCAAGTGGGTAGCCATCCCACTCAAGAGATCACAACTCACCATGTGCTTCAGTTTTTCAGGAACCATATCATATATTGGTTGGGTGCCTCGATGAATTATATCGATAATGGTGCATTCAAAAGCATGAAGATCAATAACTTTTTTAGAAGACATATAGATTGGAGATACTCCACCATCTACAGCTAATGGTTATAAATTCAACAAAACTCTCATCCAGATCTGAAAGACTCTTGATGACAATAAATGATAATGGAATGGCGGTTGGTTGAAGCTTGTGGGCCTACCGCATATCAAACTCAACTCAATCACCCCATTTTCTTAGTGTATGGGTCCATTCTTCCTTAGAAGTTCAACTCCCATCACTTGGGATAACAAGATCACTTCTGAGAACATAATGCAAAGTTTGGTTAGAAGAGCTCAAGGTTTGGAGGAAAGAGCATAAGCATGCTAGAACCTCGAGTTACAAGGCCAAAATGATTCAAGCTCACAATAGGTCCTCCAGGTCTTTCAGTAGAGAACTTGTGTTAGTCTAAGAGAATTATTTCCCATTGAAAGATGGGAGGCAAGTTTGAACCCACTTGGGAAGGCCCCATGTCATAGAAGGCCTACCAAGGAGGATCTTATCAGCTTATTGATTGTAAAAGGGAACACCCGATGCTTCCAATTAATGGGATCTATCTAAAGAAATATTATCCATGAAACAAAACTTTTTTGGAAATAATTCATTAATAAAAAAACAAAATCTAATTCCATTCATCAAATCTTCTCTTCTTTCTAAGTGTTGTTTGATTATCTTGTGAATCCAGTCGTGGCGTGTTTAGGGTAGGTGTAAGAGTCCCCCAGTGGCATCCTATCCCTCTTTCACATTGCAAACACAAACTCTCAATTCTATTAGAATAGGTGTAAGAGAACCTGAGAGGCATCCTATTTCAATTAACAAAACTAAGTTAGGTGTAAGAGAACCCAAGCGGCTTCCTTTCTTAGTGGGAATTCTTGTTGCCATTTGTGGCATCATAATTCCCCAGCTTGTTTTAAGGTAGGTGTAAGAGTCCCCTAGGCACTCCTATTTTCTCTAGTTGATTACATGATACACCAGCTATGTCACCTTGATGATCATTTTATTGGAGGATGTGAGTCCTGCTTCTTCTTCTTGATCATTGTAAACCAAGAGCCTTGTTAGTATGGTATGCTTCACTTGACCAAAGCTAATCATGTTGACTTTGTTTAAGAAGATGTGAGTCCCATTTCTTCTTGAACTAGCCATCATGTTTTAACTAGGTTGAGTATATTTTAGGTTTAGGATAAGTCCCCAAAGGCTCCTTTCCTCCTGACTACTTTTGAGTTGATATAAGTCCCCCAATGGAATTCACTCAGTAGTCCCCCTAGGTCGGATTACACTCAGAGATGACTATCCAATCGGTTTTATATAAGAGGATGTGAGTCCCGAGCTTTCTTCTAGGTTGATTGACCGGCACCTTAGGTTGGTTGATGTTCACTATCTTGTGACAACTCACGATGAGTACACCACTCTTGGATATGAGTCCCGTGCTTTCTCCTTGAGTTGGACGAATACCTATTGAATGACTAGCCATGTCATTTTCTCAGGGTGTTGGATTAAGCCCTTACCCCCATCCCACTGTGGGCACTCTATTTGGATCAAGTCCTTTGTGATTTAGACACTACGGTTACTTTTGGATTGAACAATCCCCTTTCTAATAGCCACCCGGTTGGAAAATTTGTTGGATGCAATTCTCCCCAGTTGATCTGAGATAGGTCTAGGCTAATATAAGCTCCTTCTTAGTTTGATCCCTCGCAAACTAACAGAGTCCATGATAAAATAACTAAAACAAATAAACAAAAATTAATTCACTTGTGGATTAAGATTCAAGCCTCCAAAGGGCCCCTTCTCCCAAAGAGGCATCCTATCTTTAGGGCAGTGTCAGTAGAACTCCCTATAGGAATTGTCTGATTACCTGAGTTGAGATAAATCCTTAGGTTGGTACTCACTAGTAGCCCTTAGGTGAGTTCAATCTATTTTTCCACAAGCAGTTACCATCATTCTCTTGAAAGATATAAGACTATGATGCATTCTTTCTAGCATGATTATGCATAAACCAAGCACTAGTCGGGGTTTGTTGCCCAAAGCGATCACCCTGGTCTTTTTAGTAAGATGTGAGTCCCTAAGCTTTCTTCCCTTCAATTGATCATTGAAAACCAAAGGCACTCCTTTGGTGGATAGTTCTCCCATCGCGAAGCTACTCCCTTTGGTTCAATAAATGAGATAGGTCTAGGCTATAAGCTCCTTCTCATGTGATCCATCACAAATGGAATCCATCAAACAAACAAATTAAAAAATGAAAATAATCTTGACTATTCTTGAGTTAAGTCTAAGTCCCTAGTGGCATTCACTCATAGTCAACCCTAGGTGGGTTTGATTTGTTTAAGCAATTGATCACCCTAGTGATTTCTTATCTCTAGAAGATGTGAGTCCCCATGCTTTCTTCTTAAGACTTGACCATTATATGCAAAGGCATTTCTCTTGGTTGGATAGTCCTACTTTATGGTTGGGACTATTCCCTTTAAATTGATAAATCGAGTTAGGTAGCTTTCCATGGCCTACTCATGCGTTCATCACAAACCTATGGGATCCATCATAATCAAACAAACAAACTAAAAAAATGAAATCTATCTTTGACTATCTTTGAGTTGATTTAAGTCCCCCAGTGGCATTCACTCAATAGTTAGCCCTAGGTCGGGTTTGATCTGTTGCCTTGTCAACTGATCACCTAGTGGCCTCTTATTTTGAAAGATATGAGTCCCTGTACTTTCTTCCTAACTTGGCCATTGTATAAGGCATCCCTTTGGTTGGTTGTCCTATATTAGTAGACTACCCTAGATTGGTAAATCGAGTTAGGTCTTAACCTCTGGCTCTTATTTTAACCCATTGCAAACCAACAGGTTCATCTCTAAAATTCAAACCTAATAAAATCTTAAACAAATTTAACCCTCTCCCGGTGGAGATCTCTCCTTAGTGAGATTCAAATCAAATCAACCTTTCATCTCCTTGTGGATGACTTGAACTACTTCCCTAGTGGAAGGTTCACACTTTATCCCTGGATTTCTTCCCTCTCTCTTATGTCTTGGACATAAGTAGAACGCATAAGGATTCTTCTTTCCTTGGGTCATGGATAGATAGTTTGTGTTAGTGTTGTGATCTTTCAGTGTTGTTGATCATTTCGATCAACCAATAATCGGTGTTCTGTCAGTCACCACACACCTTTTTATTGACCTCATTTTTAGAATGAGATCCCAACACCTCCATCTTAAGCATAGGATTCCTTAGACTATAAGAGTTTCTTAGTCTTAAGACACATCTAGTGATTAGGTGGACACTTTCCTAGCCCTAGAAGACTTAGAAGAGTTAGCCATAGGAGTAGGTCATGCCTTAGGCGTGTTAGGAAAATCTCCTACCCTTTAGCTTAAACTATTCCTCACTTTCCTTACTTCAAGTCAAACTCCAAATCAATTCTACTTTATTTTCTCAAACTCAAAACAATTCCATGATTGAACTCCATGATTGAAACCCTTGATTGAAATCCATTGAAAATGATCAAAATCCATCAAAATTTAAGTTAAATTTCTAAGTCCTTAACCCTTTCTTAAGGACTTAGCCAAAATCATGATCTAAACCTATTCAAATTTTTGAGATTTTCTCATGATTCATTTATATTTTCATTTATATTCACATATATAAATGAAATATAAATTCAAAAATCAAATCAAATTCAAAATTTCAATTCATGAAAATTTTCTTAAGTCCCTTTAATTTTCCATTAAAGGACTTAGTCAAAATGAACTCTAAATCTTAATCAAACCAATTCAAATCCTTGGGATTTTCTCAATATTTATTTATATCTTCATTTATATTTTCATATATAAATGAAATATAAATATAACTCAATCCAATCAAAGCAAAAATTAAATTCCAAATTTAAAATGCCTGAAATTCCCTTAATTCCCTTAACTTTTTATTAATGGATTTAACCTAAACTTTGATCAAACCTATTCAAACTCATGATATTTTCTCAAAATATATTTGTATTCTCATTTATATTCTCATATATAAATGAAATATAAATATAAACCAATCAAATACAATTCAAAAAATTAAATTTCAAATTAAAAAATTCTATTAAATCCTTTAAATTCCCTTTAATGGATTTAACCCAAATCATGATTAAACTCTTTCAAATTCTTGAAATTTTCTCATGAACAATTTATATTCTCATTTATATTCACATATATAAATGAAATATAAATTCAAACAGTCAAAATCAATTCCAAAAATTAAATTTATGTCAAATCAAAATCAAATCTAAGCCTTTCAAGTCAAAATCTTGAACTTAGCAAAATCAATTTCAAATCAAGCCAAACTCTTGATTTTTCTCTCATGGTTCAATCAAACCTACAATCATGAGCTCATATATAAATTCAAACCTCAATCAAACAATCAAAACCCAAATCAAAAATCAAACCCAAGACTCCTTCATATTCTTCCTTTGAATAAGAAATTTTCAAATGGATCAAAATCCATTTGACTTCAAACCACATTTAAATGGATTTATATTTCAATCATAAGTCCATATACAAGATCAATCAACTTCAAATCAAGCTTTGACATTTGACCCACTTAGGCTCACTTAAAGTGACCTAAAATTATGAGCCAACTTTTGATCCTAACCAAATTGGATTGAACCAAACTCATATTTGCCTCATCATGATCAACAATCATCACGGGATGATCAATCAATCAAATTGGGTCAAACCAAGTCAAACCTAAGGGTTGACCAAGTCAACACTTAACCCAAAATGAAACTTTACATAGCCAAAATCTACCATACACCAAATTGATTGAAATCACTGATCCAAGTTCACTCATGACCTATGTTTAAACTTGACTAAGCCAACATTTGAGCCTAACCTAGCCCAATTAGTCCACTTGACCCAAGTTGACCCATTTTGACCTAAAGGGTCAAAGTGTCTCAAAACCTGATCTAAGACAAATTGATTGAAACCAATGGGTCAAGTCCATCCCAAATCACTTGTGGAACTTGACCAAAGCCTCAATTGGCCAACTAGACCCAACATAGCCTAATTGACCTTAGACCCAACATGACCTAAAGGGGTCATGTTCAGCCAAAATTGAACTTAACATAAATTGATTTGAAACAAAGATACCAATCCACTCCATATAACTAACCTAACCTAAACCTACCTTTGACCTACCTCAAATAGGTCAAATGGGTCAAATGGGTCAACTTGACCCATTTGACCTAAATGAGTCATATGATCCAAAACCAAATCTAATCCAAATTGAACCAAACCAAAGACACCAAAACATTTCAAATGGTGATATGAACTTGACCCAACCCTTGGTTTGACCCAATTTGACCTATTAGTCAACATGACCCAAGTTGACCCATTTTGACCTAAATGGGTCAACATGAGCCAAACCCTATCAAATGGATTCCAAATCTAATGAAACTTGGCAAAACCTATTTTCTCAACATACCAAACATACCCAAATTGAAAAAATAGCAAAATGACCATTTTACCCCTATTCCATAGAACAAATTTTGGCCTAGCCCATGGATATTTTGGTCATACCCTCATCATAATCACTTATGGCTTTCTTAAAAGCTCAAGGGGACTTAGTGATGAGTGGTGCACCCAACCCAATGGGTTTGGGTCAGCCCATTTACCCATGGACCAAACCCGACCTTTAGCCTTGAAATCAATTTTCAAATTCCCCCTTAAGCTCAATTCAAGCACATGGGGAGTTGGAGTTCCACTCCTCTAGCCAAACTGACCATGTGCAATGATCTAACAACCTAAACAACCCACTCCATATGGTCAATTGGATCAAAATGGAAACTAATGGGTCGGCCGTCCTACCATAGAGGGAGATATACTCCCCCTAATTCATTGAAATCTCACTTCACTCTTGATCGATTGAGCATTAGGAACCTTTAGTAATCAGAGAGCTTTCCCAAGGTCCCTAGAGAGGATTTGAATCTTGCATTCTTTAATTTTGCACAGTCCAAAAATAGGGGAGGTCCATTGAAGAGCCAACTTCTTCTACACTTGATCTTAATCCAATTCCTTTACATACATCATCTAAGGACCAAGTCAAGCCTGCCCAAGTATCCATTTGAGTTCCCACAATAAGGAGAGCCTCAATTGGATCAAAGATGCAAGGATCTTAAAGAGGAGTTGGTCCACCCATTGATCCACTCAACCTCAAGGCCTAGGAACTTCGGGCTTTTGTCTCTACTGAAGCTACATCATCATCTCGAAGCCGGTGATCACCTCTGAGGTTAGTGATTTTTTACCACTTAGATTAGGAGGTGTTGGTCCTTGTAAAGAAATTTTCATTGCATGTGAAATCCATCGTTGAATTGGCGCTTTATTCCTTTAGATGGTGTGGTTGAGTCTTGAATGCATGATTAGACTGATCTCGGATCATGCCTCCATTCATCCTCAGGGAAGAACTTGGCCAATCCCATACATCCTTTTACACATTTTAAATGAACGGCTGATATAATCAGGCACGTTTATATATTTGTTATCCATTTTATCAACCACGGGTTTATCCTCGCCCATCTTTGATCGAACGGTTAAGGATATTAGCGTGTGCGCCACCAGCCTCCCCCTTGATGTGATATTTAAGTAGATGGCTCACAGTGTGATGCATGTAAAGCACTGACCATCGCCGCCATGCATCGCACCGTGAGCCGGTATTAAGCAGGGATTAGTTTGGGATTTTAATTAATTCCTAATTAATTCAAGAATCTTCTAAAAATCATAACTCCTTCAATAAAATTTAGAAAAATAAAAGAAAAAATGTTATGGATAGATAATTTCATCTAGAATATTTTAAAAATATTTTCAATAGATTTTGAATCCCCCTTTTCTCTAAATTTGGGTTTCTTTGAGAATTTAAATTAGCTAATTATTCTCTAATTAAGTCACAAATTAATCTCAAATTTTTAGGGTTCATTTTAGGGGATGAGCTCTGCCTCCCCTCTTAATTGGGGAAATTATTATTTCATTCCCAAATTACCCCTTCCATGTAATTAAGGGTCATTAAGGTGTGATTTGTGGATTTTCCTTATAATTGAGTTTGATTAAGGTCAGATCCAGTGAGTAGGGATTTTATGGAATAATTTTGGGGTATTTCCCCTAAGCTTTTCCCTAAACCCTCTTTTTCTTTTCTTAATCCCCTCTTAATTAAGGGTTAATTCATTAATTATACCTTTAAACAATTTTCAAAAATTTAAAAAATTTCCAAAACCTAATTAATCAACCTTGGGTAGATACTTAGGTGTTCAATAGCCTAAGTCTAATTAAGAAAATTAAAACCCCTTTCATAAGTATGAAAAGGTGTTTTAAAAGTACTTAAGTTAAATCTCTTAGCTTAATTAACTTTTAATTGTCAGCCAAATTACATTAGGCCTTTTCATTATTAAGTGCATTGCAAATTTAAATACCTTGTGGGTTTTATGTCATCTCATTGGCTCATAATTACTTAGTTAATTTTTATAAGGTGGTGTAGGTAAGGGTTAAATAAGCCACTTAATTTACACCTTAACCTAATCAATGCTTAAAAATAGATTTAATTATCTAAAATTAAAAAAAATACAAAACACATGTGAGAATGGGTTAGGAACAGTAAACTCATCTCACCTTTTCAAAATTAAATCAAACTTCAAACCAAACAAAAATCATTTTAAAATTCACTTTGATTTATTCTAAATTTTCTTATTCCTTAAGAATGTCTTTAGGATTTTAGTAAAGTTAGGTTGTTTACATGCTTTCATTGCTTTATATCTATCCCAACATGTTAAGTTGTAGGCTATGTGATTTGTACATTCATAATTTCATGTTTCAAATTTTAAAATGAAAATTATTTACTTTATGTCAAATGTGGGCTAAAGTAAACTATGAGTGGCTATTATCACTACTAAATCCAAAATATTTTCAAAACTTATAAATGAAATATCAAATTTGAAAGTATGCAATTCATATCTTAATTATAAACTTGCATGTGATGAATTATAAAGTCATGTTTAGTGTAGCATTTCCTTTCTTTCTTATGTTAGCATAGTTTTGAATAGAGTTAGTAAGATGTAGGGTTCATTTGAAAAGAACCCAACACTTACTTAATCTCATACCCTATCCATACTTATGTTACCATCTAAGAAAGGTTACCTACACTTGCATGAATAAATTGCATAAACAAAAATGAAACTATTAAACAACTTTTGCATATTCCTTCCTCATTTCATTTCTTTTACGTACATGTTAGTACTTAAGGAAAGTGGTATATTAGTCTGGACAACCCCGAGATTATGAGGCTTTAAGTAGCCCTAAGTAGATCTTATACCTTAGACCTCTGATTAACAATGGCATTATACTCACTTATGCCTTTCTTAGTTTCATGCATGTATATGAAATTTTGGATAAGGAAAACCTTTTCTACTTAAGAAAAATCATGCATATTCAACTTCTAAAATTTTCTTAAATGGATTACTTAGCATGCATCATAAATTTTGTTAACTATTCTCATTTGCATGTATAGATATGCTTAGGGTCCATCCATATGCATGTTATATATGTTGGAAAAGGAATGAAGTAATGTGTGTTATGTGAATTTTGATTCATTTTATTTAATATTAAAATGCCTTTCTTTTTGAATAAGTTTTGTTTATAGTTTATCTAAACTTAGAATTGATTAAAAGATGTAATCAAAATATTCACCTAAATGAAACTAAAATGTGAACTTACCTTAGAAATTACTTAAGGATTAGGGAAGGAAAGAAAAGTTCTCTTCTCTTTCCCTCTCTTCATAACTTAGTAATTAATTGTAGGTTTCACTCAAACCAAATTAAAACATGAAATAAAAATAACCCAAAACACTTAAACAACTTAAATGAAACCCTCCTCTAAGTTGAACATGTCCTTCATACTTAGAAAACTTGTACCTAAATTCCTAAGCTAAGCATACCACACAAACCTTCAAAGCACACACATTAGCCTAAGTCACCACTTCTAGCCTTAGGATAGGTCGATGCATGTTTTGATGTTTTGTTTTATTTTATGTTGAATGTTTTAGACTGGATGTTAGGGTGTATGTTGTAGAATGAATGGTAGGACATGCTTAGTCTATCTATTCTTTTCTACAGGGGATTGTGTTAAAGGGACATTATCATAAATATAAATATAAATGCTTCTTGCTTGCAGGTGCTTATACCCCTTAGCATAATCCATAGTCCAGGTTGACTTAGTCACCCATGTGTGGGGTGATAAGTCCAATATACATGCTTGGGATTTGTGTGGTGTGATTTAACTAACCCTTGTTTTGCAGGTGTTAGCTAGATTTTCCTTTTCCTTTTCATGTAAAAGTTTGTATGTTTAGTATTTTGGAATGATTTGTTATGGGAGATTAAGATGAACACTAGTCATAAGATCCAATCTTATGCACCATGTGAAGCCTTGGAGCATCCACCTTTCAACCATCCAAAGGAGGAACCAAAGAAGAAGAAGAAAAGAAGAAAGAAAGAAAGAAGAAAGAAGAATAAATCTTGAAGACCCCATAATAATGAATTCCTTTGCTTAAATTGTAATTTTATTCATTTGTATTCCAGGTTGTATAAGGGTGTAGCTTGACTACCCACATTTGATATTTTCGGGTTTGTGCGATGCTGCCCGATCACAAATGACCATTTATTTTTTTTGCGATTGTTATTATAAATTATTTGATGATTTGTTTAGCTTTTGCATTAAGTGGCATGCTTTTCCTAGTTTCTTCATTGCTTTATATATGGTCTGGATGTGGATTAGGCTCTTTAGGAAAAAATAAATCTTTTATCTAACTTAACAATTCAAACTACAACTAAACAACTCATAACCTCACCTAAAGATTAGGATTAAAATCAAGATAAAAGAATTAGCAACCCCTTAGCTGGATGAGCATTTTTTATAATATCATGCACAAATAAATCTTATTTCACTCTTGATTGGAGGGCTTCCACCTTTGCCAGAGAACCTGGCTTGACCTCTGAGGGTCGTGGTGGAAAATCACCTCCTACCTTCTCGCTAATTTTGGCCAATAATCTGATTTCTCATGCATTAATCATAAAAATCATATTAGCTTGAGTCAAAATGATTGTCCAAAAAATAAAATTAAAATGAAATTTAAATTGCATTAAATTTATGTCATTTGAAACATGCCCCTTTGCATGATCTAGTCTCTTTAAAGAGTGAATTTAAGGACATAATCTCTTTCTAAATAATATAGCCCAACTATCTTGCATAAGCATAAAGACTTGCCTACATGTTTTTAAAATCATAGGAGGAGTTGGGTGCCACCCCGTGTTGTAAGTCCAAGCTATTGGGTGATTTGTCCTCTCGTGTGGAGGCAAACCAATTACCCATTTTTGCCTTAGATTTAGGTTGTGCTTCCAGCCCTCGTCGAAGGTCCTTAGATTTAAGTTTTGAGATTGCTTTTCCACTTTGTGGGCCATAAGAATAATTCCTCATCTCTTAGGCATTTTTTGTAATCTTGTGTTAAGGAATCTTAAGTCCTAAATTTCTAATGAAAAATGCAATTCAAACAAACTAAATCAATTTCTAAAATATAAAGTCCAACTATAGGATTATTTGAGATGCTCGCTAGGTCTCCTAGCATCGTGAGCATCTTCTACATATTCCCATTTTGGCTTTGATAAAAACACACTCTCTTGATCAATCCCATTTGATCTTCAAATACAAAATAATCGATTGATAGTCCTTCCTATTAAAATCTTAGAGAAAATGATCATTTACCTTAATCGAAAGTTTTCCTAAGGGATCCTATCCTTTAGGATATAATTAACTATGAGGGCTTGCCCCTGTAGGAAACTTAACAAACCTAGCTTAAAATAAACCCTGCTTTACTTTTCTTGTAAAGTAGGGAAAGAATATCTGGTACATATGCAAACCCATCATCCTTAGGAGTTCTTATTAAGGTGATTAGTTCCATTAAAGGGTAGTGACTTTTATATTTTGAGATAGTACACTATACCTTGATGATGTATCCGATCACCTGAATAAGCACATCTACGGATCTATGTGGTGTCCTACTAAGATGAATTTCTATAAGGTCTCTTCTTTCTTTTCTCCACAGATTTGAAAGGTGACTCCCTATAAGAGATTTATTCACCACATACATCATACCTTAATATCATACCCGATCACTTCAATAAGTACCCCCTATGATTTTGGTGTCCACCCTATGACCCCTCTGAAAATAAACACCACAAGGCCTTACCACCATCTTATAAAATTTTTCCTTAAGTTTAAGTGGTACTTTTCTATCACACAACAGGCCAAAAGCAATCCCCCCTTCAATCATCCAACATGAATTCTACTAATAACATCTCCATCTATTTCACCATAATTTTGAATAATTAACACCACATAAGAGATTTTAAAAATTATGAGTCCAGTTTTATCTATGACTGATGATAGGCTATTGCATTTAGGAAGAAAACTAAGAGCCTAACTAACTCCCTAACCCTAAGATAATGTTTGGCATGTTATGCACCAAACTAATGCAACAAATTTTAACTTTTTATATTTTTACTCTCGATTCATTTTTAGGCTAGGGGTATGTAGTTCATGCCTACAATGATATGTAGTTAAAAGTGGTCATGGGACAAATCAAAAAGAAAAGGCACACTTTCCCCAAGAAGGGTGGTCATCTTAATAGGTAAGATGCCCCCTTTTTGTGCAATAAATGAAGCACCCAATTCAAGAGGATAAAACATTATGCAATCATGGTTCATAAAAGCTAATTATTTCTAATTATTTTTATGTTATACATAGGGCTTTGACTATTTTTATTTAATATTTGAGTTGTTTAAGTTTAATAGAGTAAAAAAAATTTCTTGGGAGCTTAACTTCTTGACATTTCATTACAAAACACATCAGAAAGAAACCTACAAATAACAAATAATTTCTATTGTGCTCCCAAAATAAATCAAACTTAATAGAATAGGCCAATGCAACAAGGTAATGCTATACATCCTTAAAGAAAAAAGAAAATGGGCAATTGAGATCTACCATTAGATAGCTATGCTTAGAACTAAAAGTTTGATCTATTGGGGACTTCTTGCAAGATCATCACCTTCTTTAGGGACATCTATGGACTTCACTAGGGACCACCAACTAGTAAAGTTAGCACCTATTATTCCTAGACCCTACATATCTTAACCTAATTTTAGGCTTAAATTACATTTTAAATATTTAAAATATGTTCATAATTTCTACAAGATAAATGTCAAGAAATACATACAAGACAACATTACATTTCAAACATAGAGATATATATATATATATATATATATATATATATATATATATATATATATATATATATATATATATATATATTATGATTTTTTAATTTGGAGTCGTAAAGACACCTAGTAGATCTTAGGGAGTACTTATTGAATTGATCGAGTGCAACATTAAGGTATGGTGTACTACATCAAAAGATGGAAATGTCACCCTATAATGGACTCAATCACTTAATAAGGACTCTTAATGCAGATGAGTTTTATATATACCAAAGATATTTCTTCTACTTTATATGGATAAAGTCAAGTAGGGTTTATTTTAAGTCGGGTTCTTTAGTTCCCTATGGAGACAAGCCCCCAAAATTACTTACATCCTAAAAGATGGAAGTTTCCTAAGAACACTCTTGATTAAAGTAGTCAATAAATGTCTTCAAAGATTTCAAGGCTATACTATCAAAGAATTGGTTATTTTCAAAAATCCAGTTGGGAGAGTTTGAATGGGAAGACTTATTTATGGATTATAAAAGATAATAAGTAGGGAGCACCCTTGATACTTGGAAGCCTAGTGAGTGCTTCAATCAACCCTATAGTGAGGCTTTATATTTTTGAAGAGGAGAATTTGGTCTTATTTAAGTTAAAATTTTATTATATAGTTAGGACTCACATTTCAGCAACACAAGATTATAAAAATGCTTAAGAGGTGAGGACTTATACTCATAGCAAAAGAGAAACAAGCCTCGAGCATGAGCTAAGAGCTCTAGCACGAGCTAAGAGCTAAGAGCTAAGAGCTAAGAGCTCGACCTGATTCTGCTCAGGGAAAAGTGGGATATAATTATCCACCTCCATACAAGAGAGTGGACACATCTTGACTCTCCTAGAATTACAACCACCTGGAGTGGCTACAAACTAACACCTCCTACACTTTAAAACCATGTCGGATCTTATGTAGATGCAACATAGCTAGGCTATTATTTAATTTGGAAGGATGATAGAATCCTAAACCCACTCCCTAAAGACTAGATAATGTTTGGTATGCAAACATGACTTAGACTAATGTTGAAAATTTATAAGTTTTAAAATCATTTGACACATTTATTTTTAGAACAAGGCTTGAGACAATTATGCTGACATTAAGTTATGGGCTAAATCAACTAGAAGAGGTGTTCCCCACTACAAGAGATAGCTCTTAAAGGTCAAGCATATCCCCTATCATACAAGAGTGGATATCCACTATATTCAAGAGAGACATAATATGATATGCATGTTATTCTAGCATACAATCACTTAGCTAAAGGGTTGCTAAATCTTTTATTATCTTGATTAAAAGCCTAGGCTTTAAATTAAGTTTGTGAGTTACATTAAGATTTAGTGAAGTTACTTAGTGAGGATAGAAAAATTTAATTTTATTCTAAAGAGCCTATCACATCCATGCCACACATCATCACTCTTAAAAGAAACTTATGAAACGCTTGCTATTTCTATTGCATAAACTAATAACAATAATCAAATATTTGAATTTCGTAAAAGATAAGAGGCCAATGTGGTTGGGTACCACCGTACACTCCAGAGAAGAGAAAAAGTTGAGTACCCGATATCTACCCTTATACAACCCAGATTACAATTAAATTTTACAAATAAAATGAATGTTATGGGAGTCTTCATTTCTTTTTCTTCTTTCCTTCTATGGTTCTATTTGCTTCAGGCTTCATAGAGCCTCCCAAGTCTTTGCCTTCTATCCACTACTCATCCTAAAACCCATTGCACTAATCCTAATTATATTACATATTCATGAAAATAAAGTCTAACTACAGCTGCAAAATATATATTAGCTAAACAAACATACAAGTCAAGCAATTATATTTCACCTATTTGGACTTAGCACCCTATAGTTGGGTAGCCAAGCCCACCTGTCCTAAGTGGATTATGCTTAGGGGAATAAGCAGTATTTGCAAGTAAGAATATTTAGATTCATTTATTATTACAATAGCCCCTTTAGCACAATCCTCATAAGATAATACATCATTACTAAGACCTAACATTCTATGCATAAATAATCCTAACATCTAGTTTAAAATATTGCATCATAAAACAAAACACATCACCATAGCATACATAACCTAACTTAATACTAGAAATGACTTAGCATTTTAATGTGTGCTAAGGTTTAGTGTGGTATGTCTTGGTTAAGCCTTGAAAGTATGGTTGTCTAAAGTTTTAGAATTGTTTAGATTGGTCATTAGGGATGGTTTCACCACAAGTATTTTAGTAGATTTGTTGATTTTAGTTTACATTTTTTAATTATATTCAATAATACTTAGCATCCAACTATTATAAAGGTAAGAAAGATGCTTATACCCATTCATCTCTATCCTAAGTTATTTTATAAAAGTAGATTATTATAGCTTTGGTTTATTTGAAACACTTATGAATTTTTTTTATTAAGCCTAAGTTTAGATTAGTTTCAAGGAATCTTATTCAAATATGAAAGGCATCTTAGGATTAATGAAATAAGTCACCATCAAATGAGTAATATTCCACTTCTTCCTTTCATTATCAATAACATTCACATTCTTTCATTATTAAACTTCTTAATATTTGATTTAATACATATACATGCAATATGCTTATATTTTTGCACACTTAATGAATGTTAATGCATGAATTTGATAGAAAAGAAAGATTTCATCTCATAGCTAAGCATATGCAAACATGTACTAGAAATTCAAGCAAGTACATGCTATTGTTAAACTAGGGAAGTGAGATTATCTAAGACCTCCTTGGGGCTACTTAAGCCCTCATGTTCTTAGGATGTCCAGACTATATACTTGTTAATTCAAATACATTTAAACATACACATAAAACATAATGATAAAATAAACTATTACTATCTTTAAGTTACAACTTAGTAGAGACTTTATTAAGTACTTACAAAGAACACTGATTTTAAGTTTATACTATTTGATTCATTATAAATTTATAATTTTAAAATAATTTGAGATTTATTAATGATAATAGGCACACCATATAATAACATTTATCCAAATCATGTGATTTTAATGCAACCATATTCTTTTAATTTTCTTTTGAAAACATGAACACATGAAACAAATGGCATGCACATTTATGATAATTGAAAGGAACTAATCAAATGTCACCACATAACATACTCAATTTCATTGAATCTTAAAGACAATCAAGCTAAATAAATATTTCTTAACACTAACCATAGTTTTGTAAGATTTAATTTTAATGTTTAAGTTATTAAACCTAAAGAGGAGAAATGATACTTTGGATTCACCCATCCCATGTTGGTTATTTGACATATTTAAGGAAAGAAATTAAATATGTTTTGAGTTGATTAGGTTCAAGCCATTAATCACATCAATTTGATTACCATTCCCCAAGCTTTTTTATTTAATTAAACACTTGATCATGAGCTTCAATGATATGCTTATAGGAAAATAAACTCAATAATGCACCTAAAGAAGTCTAATGCAATTAGGCTCATGCCTAAGGGTTAATTAAATTAAAGGAGAAAAAAAATTTAGATTAAATAATCATATGATTTCCCCACACTGATGGGATAATCATAATTTCTTTAATGACTTTATGCTAGTAAAAACACAAAAGGATTAATGGGTTGCACTTGAGTTATCTAAATTAATCTCAATTTTTATTTTTATCATTTTTTTTGAATTATTCCTTAATTATTAAACATAATAATTAAACCCTCTTAAGAAACCACACTTAAAAAAATAATTAGGGAAGGGGTCCTAATTATTTCCTTCATCATACCCATTATTTACATTGATTAATTAACACAAATTGCTTAATTTTTGTTCTCATTAATTTTATTAATTTTATAATTAATTAAAGAGGGTAATTAGGGTTAAAATTCTAAAATCTTCAAACCATATAGAAAATAATTCCAAATAAAGTATGGGCAGCATAGATATCCTATAGAATCATCCCACCAAATTTTAACTTAATTAGCCAAGTAATTTGGCCTTAATTAATGTA
Organism: Cymbidium sinense; assembly: GCA_021442155.1. NCBI lineage: Eukaryota > Viridiplantae > Streptophyta > Magnoliopsida > Asparagales > Orchidaceae > Cymbidium > Cymbidium sinense. The sequence continues at coordinate 82,150,870 of CM038217.1, read as the reverse complement.
ATTAGCGTGAGATTCAATTCTTAATTAAGCATTGTTAATTATGGATTTTATTTTTGTTAAATTCTCCACTATCTAAGCTTTCCAAAATGGGTTTATTTATATCTTTTGTATTTTTCTATGGTTTGTTATAATATTTTGAAGTTTTGGCTATTTAATTAAATTGTTAAAACTTAATTAATCCTTTTAAACTATTAGTGCCACACGGACATTGACGCAAAAATGATTTCCACGTGGCGTCATAGAATTGGCTACTTAAATTGTCCAATGCTAAAATGATTAGTAGGATAGATGTGGTTTCGCCTGCTTGTTCCAAACGCATTTGAGATTAATCCATGATTTTGAAAGGATTAAATTGAGATTTCTAAAGTAATTAATCATATACATAATCAAATGAATGGATAGCTGCGATCCATCATCCTACGAGTGCAGAAAGATGGACACCATCCACCTTCTACCACTCGATCCAAGCTCACCAGAGCTCATTTGGCAATGAAATTGACTTCAAAATGATCACGAAATAAATCTAAAGAGATCTTACAGTGGAGATCGCACAAAAATATGATTTACATCAAAAAAGACCACCACCTAATGGTCAAGACTATGGTTGTTAGATTTTTATCTCACTAAAGATATGGACCAATGGTCCAATGAGTGAGTAAAGAGCTTGAGAAGACAAGCCTGAAACACCTTGCCCTCACCTTGCTGTCTAGATGTCTCAAAATGCAAATCACTGAAAATGATTCATTTTGATTCGTTGGAGTGAAATGAAGGTGTAGGAAGAGTTAATTTGAGTTTGGTGTAGGTTTGGGAAGTTTGGACAGACGGAGCTCTGTTGATCGGGAGCTAGTCTCGCTGGCGATAGGGTGCACGAGAAGCTCAGGAGAGAGTGTGGGACTATGCAAAATGCTCTTATAAAGCTCTATGATGAGTTTAAATGAATGGGGAGGAGTATACTCTCTTCCCTAGTTGAATCAAGGGTTGGGATTCATTCATCCTTTGGCAGCCATTCGGCTAGAGTAAGTTGTCGGAGGTGGCAGGGGACTATTGAGGTGGATGAGTGTGAGAGGATGAGGGAGTGTAGTTGGCTTCCATGATGTGTACACCCCTCCTTAGGTGTATCAATGGTTTCCTATGGGTTAACTCACCCTCTCTTGGCCAAAGCCTGAACCCAACAGCCTTAGGTTAGGTTGGGTTAGTGGTCCTTGTAAAAGAAAGGGTAAAGGGTGGTTTCCAATGAGTAGGGAGTTGGAGAACCCATCCAAATAAAGATTTTGTCCCATTTAGAGGGCTTGGTTCAATGGGTCTAACCCAAACCTAGTTTTCCATGAGTTAGGCCCACTTAGATAGGCCCATGGTGACCCCAAAAATGAGTCATGCCAAGTTTAGTTGGAATTGGCCTTGGTTTGATTGGGTTTGGCTCAATTTGACCCATTTAGGTCAAATGGACCATGTTGCACTAAGTTGACCATTTTGACCAAACTGGGTCAAAGTGAGGGTTTGGGTATGTTTAATTAGTCATTCAAAATAAGTGAGTGCAATTGGTTTGATTCAATTTGGGTTAGATTTAGATTTGGTTCATATGGTTTAATTAGGGTCAAATGGGTCATGTTGACCAAATTGGCCAAATTGGCTTGAGCATGGGTTAGGTTTATGTTCAATTAATCAATGGTAATTGATTGGAAGAGTTGATTTGAATTGATTTAGATTAGGGAATGATTTGGTTCAATATCACCTTTTAGGTCAAATTGGGCTAAGTAGGTCAGTTGGGTTGGGTTGACCCAATTGGGTCTAATTGGAGGTTGGATCATGTATAATATCCAATTGGTGATTGATTAGAAGCATTGGTTTCAACCAATTTAATTTAGGATTTGATTTGGTTCAATTTGGCCATTTAGGTAAGATTGGGTCAACTTGACAAATTATTTTAATTATATTCAATTGATTATAGTGGAGTGTTTAATAATGACCTACAATCATTAATGAAGAGATTGGATGGCTTGGTTTGATCTAATGTGGGTTTGATTAGAGTTTAGCTTAATTAGGCCTTTTAGGTCACTTTGGGTCAAGTGGGTTGGTCAAGTCAACTTGGACCAGAGTTATGGATGGTGGGAATGTGTTCAATGATAAATTTGAAGTCGATTAGTAGCTGGCCGTAATTAATTTGGGCTTGATTGGGTTAGGTGGTTTTAATTTAGAGTAATAATGGACATATGTAGATCTTAGGGGGTACTTATTGAAGTGATCAGGTATGACATTAAGGCATGATGTACCATCATGAAAGATGGAAATATTAGCATATAATAGACCTAATCACCTATTAAAGACTCCTAAGGTAGATGGGTCTTCACATATACCAGAGATCTTTTCTACTTTACATGAAAAGGTAAAGCAATGTTTATTTTATCCGGGTTCTTTAGTTCCCTATGAAAGCATGCTTCTATAGTTAATTACATCATAGGAATGGGAATTTTCTAAGAAAATTCTCGATTAAAGTAGGCAATAAATATCTCCAAAGATTTCAAGGTTAGACTATCAAAGAATATTTTTGAAAAAAAATCAAGTGGAAAAGTTCAATTTGAAAGACTTATTTATGGGTCCCAAAGGAAGATAGGTAGGGAGCCCTCATGATACTAGGAAGCCTAGTGACCACTCTAGTCTACCCTATAGTGAGGCTTTATATGTTTGAATGAGAGAGTTTTTTTATTTTAGTAATTAAAATTTTATTTGAATGATATAACTTAGTCCATCAACACAAGATTGTGGAAATGCCTAAGAGATGAGGACTTATACTCATAGCCCAAAGGAAATAAATAGCCTTAGATTCTAAATCTAAGATGCTTTAGCATAAGCTAAAAGCATGACCTAAGTCTAATCAAAAAATGGGACAGAATAATTTTCCTCCATAAGAGAGAATAAACCAATCCTGACACTTTAGGACTTACAACTGCATGGAGTGGCTGCCAAATAACACCTCTTATGCTTTAAAACCATGTGGTTCAGTCTTATGTAAGTGCAAGATAGCTAGGTTGTTATTTAATTAGAAAGGAGACTAGAGTCCCATAACTCACTCCCTAAGAGACTAGATCATGACTCGCATGAAGTCATGTCTTAGACTAATGCAAAATTGTACAAATTTTTATATCATTTTGACACATTCATTTGGACAAAGGCTTAGGACAATTATGCCTATATGCATGATTAAATTAGATTATGGGATAAATCAATGGAAGGAGGTGTTCTCTACTACAAGGGATGCCCTCACAGGTCAAGCATTCTTCTATCATGCAAGAGTGGAGTCCCTCCCTATTCAAGAGAGAAGTAAGATGTTATGAATGATATTAGAACATTCAACATTTAGCTAAAGGGTTATTAAATCTTTTAATTATCTTGATTATGACCTAGGCTTTAAAGTGAGGTTATGAATTATTTTAGAATTTAGTTATGAGTTATTAGTGGGGATAGAAAAATTAATTTTACCTTAAAGAGCCTACCACATTGAGGCCACACATTCTTTCATCAAACTTTAAGAAACCTATGAAAAATATGCCATTTCTATTACACAAATTAAACATGATAATCAAACATTTATAGATTTCATAAAAGAATAAAAGATTGGTGCTACCATACACCTGAAAAATAAAAGAAGTTAGGTAACCGAGCTCTACCCTTATACAACCTGGATTACGAAAGAATATTACAATTACAATTGAATTAATTTTATGGGGGTCTTCATTCTTCACCTTTCTTTCATCTTTCTTCCTTTCGTTTGACTCCAAGGCTTCACAGGGTCTTCCATGTTTTCTTACCTCCTAGCCATTGCTCATTCTAAACCCCATAGAGCTAAACCTAATTCCAATTGCAAAATTACTTATTTATGAAAAATAATGTCTAACTACACCTATAAAATAGATATTAGCTAGACAACCATACAAACCAAATAGTTTATATTTTGTAAATTTGTACTTAGCACCCTACACATGGGTAAACAAGCCCACCTGTCCTAATATGGATTATGTGAAGGGGCATAAGAAATTTGTAAACAAAACCATTTAATTTTTTTTTATTATTTCAATAGTCCCTTTAACATAATCCTCTGTATAAAATATCATTAGGCTAATAGCAGCTAACATTCAGTCTACGCATAAATAATTTAAACATCAAGTCTAAAATATTACATCATAAAACAAAACACAACATCACAATACACACTGTCCTAACTTAGAGCTAGAAGTGGTGACTTAGTATTCTAATGTGTGTGCTACAGTTTGGTGTGGTATGTCTTAGCTAAGCTTTAGGATTATGATCATCTAAATTTGGAATTGTTTAAGTTACACATGAGAGGAGGTTTCACTTTAAGTTATCACAAGGATTGGTGAATTTTAATTTATATTTTCTTGTGTTTCACTTAGTATTTACTTAGCATCTAACTATTATTAAGAGAAGAAAGAGGTTTGACCCTCTTCATCCTTATCCTAAGTTATTTTCTAAAGGGCATGTTATTATGGATTTTGGTTTATTTTAATGAATGAATTATTTATCATTTTATTAATCCTAGGTTTGAGTTAATCCTAAAGAATCTATATCAAACATGAAAGGCATCTTAAGATTAATGAGATTGAATTACTATCACATGGATAATATTACATCATTCCTTTTCATCACCAATAGCATGCATATGATATTGAACTTAACATACCTATACATGCAATGTACATATAGGTATTTTTGGAACACTTGAATGATTGTTAATGCTTATATGGAAGAAAAGAGATATTTCATTCCTTAGCTAAGCATCATACACATGTATTGAAGATTTAAGCAAGTACATGTTGTTAAACCAAAGGGAAGAGGTAATCAAGACCTCTTGGGGCTACATAAATCCTCATGTTCTAGGATGTTTAGACTATATTCTTGCTATCTTAAATACACATACAAATATAGCATAATAAAATCATGCAAAATAATGTATATTAGCAAATTATTTACTCATGTAAAGCAAAGCTCTATCCAAATTCTAGCATATATACACATATAAAAGAAATCAAGTAAGTGTGTGCCATTGTTGAACCAGAGAAGTGAGATAATCTAAGACCTCCTTGGGGCTACTTAAAGCCTCATATTCTCGGGATGTCCAGACTAACATTCAAACGCATGTAAACATACACATGAATCATGAAAATAGAATAATCCTTTGACATGTTTAAGCTATAAGAAAATGTGAATCATATATAATATTCATAATTAATCACTAACTTAAATCTTCATCTTTAATTTATACTTTTGAATTTTACATGCAACTTACACATATATAATCATATTCATTTTATTTTTTATTTGACAATATAAATGGATGGTATCAAATGACATACAAGTTTAAAATGATTGAAAAGGAATAATTAAGCATTGCCACATGATACATTCAATCACATTAATTCCTAAGGACAATCAAGTAAAATAAAATTCTTTAAGACTAACCGAAGTTGTTATGAAGTTTAATTTTTGGATTTGAATTATTAAAACTTAAAGAGGAGAAATTATTTTACTGTTTTACCCCATCCCATGTTGGTGACTTAATGTATTTAAGAGAAAATAATTAAGTAAATTTATGGATATATTTATTTCAAATCATTAGGCAATTAATTTAATTTTCCTTTTCCTAAGTCTCCTTAATTTAATTAACTACTTAATCATGAGCTTTCAATGATATGCTTATGAGAAATTAAAATTTACAATGCTTTTAAAAGGACTTAATGCAATTAGGCTCATGTTTAAGAGTTTATTAGATTAAGGAAGGAATTAAGCTAAGTACTCTTATGGTTTTCCCTCACCCATGGGTTAACCATAAATTATTTAAGACTCTTTATGTTATTAAACAAATAAAGGGGAACCCAAGAATTCAATTTGAGTCATCTAAAATAATTATCAGTTCAATTCAAATTAATTTTATCATTAATTTACTTAAGTAGCTTTTAATTAATCAAATGCATTAATTAAACCTCCTATGGAAATATACTTAGGAAATTAACTAGGAAGGAGGTCCCAATTATTTTCCATCATCATTTCCACTGTTAACAGTGATTAAAGATCATTAATGATTTACATTTTAATGTTTAGTGCTTTTAATAATTATAAAATTAATTAAGGAGGGTAATTAGGATTATAATTTTAAATTCTCAAAATTATATGGCCAATAAATCCAAAAAAATTATAGAGGCAAAGGACATTCCATAAGATCAACATATTAAATTTGAGATTAATTGACCAAGTAATTAGACCTTAATTAGGTTAATTAACCTAATTTTAAACATTAATTAAGCACTATTTATTAATCAAATATTAGGGATTTTATTTTTATTAAATTCTTCTCTTTACCCTTTTCAAAATGGTTTTACTCATATTTTTGGATTTTTCTACAATTAGTTATAAATTTTCAAAGTTTTGGCCATTTAATTGCATTTTAATCACCTAATTAATCTTCTAAACCATCAGTGCCATGCAAAAGTTTATGTAGTAGCAGCCATGGGGATAGGTTATTTAAAATGACATAAAATGCAAGGGTGAAGCTTTATCCCCATCATCCGATCTTGGATCATGGTAATCCTATTATTCCTATTGGATTAAATCAAATTATCTAACAGATTAAATCATGACCATCCATTCTAATCAGGCAGAACGGACATTTGATGATTTGTAATCCATCGAGAGCTAGAAGACGGACACCATCCACCTTCCGCCGCCTTTTTTGAGCTCGCTGGAGCTCATAAGATGTCAGGATCGACTCTAAAACATGTGGGGAGGAGATCTAAGAAGATCCTACAATGGAAATTGTGTGCAATCATAATTTTCTACATAAAATACCAACACCTAAGGGATTTTCTACGATTTGCCAGAGTTTTACCTCACAGGAGCTAAAGAATCCATTGTCTGAGGTAGCATCCTCTTGAAGAGACAAAGCCCAATTGAGAAGAACTTCAGCTGCCACCCAATCGATGCCTCTGTGGACAAAGCGCATTAGCTAAGCTCGCCAGAGTTGGTCTTGGAGTGCCTTCTAGTGATTAAATCGATTGGGATTGATTTGTTTCAACTCGTCGGAGCTAGGGGAAGGTGTGGGAAGAGTTAATTTGAGTTTGGTAGAGTTTTGGTGAGGTTAAAGGGCTCTCAATTTTGAATAGGAGTTAGTCTCACCAGGAAGGGAGAGCACTAGTGGATCGGGAAAAGCTCAAGGACTACTTTGAATACCTTAATGAAGCTTTATGTTTAGTTTGAATGGATAGGGGGGAGTATACTCTCCTTCCCAAGTGAACTATGGGATAAAATTGGCTCAGCCTTTAGCAGTCGTATGACCAAGGTAGGTGGCCAGATATGATAGTGGACTGTTGAGGTGGAGGTGACTGAGAGGCTAAGGCAATAGCATGGACTGGCATGGTGTGTACTTCCTCCTCCAAGTGAACTAGTGGAATGGGCTCGCATGAGCTAGCATGGTGAGTTCACCCTCTCATGACCCAAGGCTAAACCCAACAGTCTTGGGTCAAGTTGGGTCAGTGGTCCTAGTGTCCAAGAATGGCCAAAGGTGGCCGCCAGGGCTTATAGAGTGAGCCTCTCCAAAGAGGGATTTTATCCCATTTGGGTAGATTATTTTAAGGGTTTTGACCCAACCCAAGTTTATCATGGGTTGGGTCCACTGACTCATGGTGACCCAAGGATGAGTCTTGCCAAGTTTGGATAGGTTTTGACATGGTTTGAATGAGTTTGGCTTAATTTAACCTATGTGGGTTAAATGGGGTTCAATTGGGTTAGATTGACCAATTAGTCAAATTGGGTCAACCCAAGGGTTTGGGTGTGTTCAATTTGTCATTTGAAATTTATTGGTACCATTGGTTTGGTTTAATTTGAAGTGAAATTGATTTTGGCTCATATGGGTTCATATGGGTCAAATGGGTTAAGTTGACCAATTTGGTCAAATTGGCCAAATTAGGTTGGGTGGAGGGTTAGTTTAGGTTCAGTTGATCATTTGAGAATGATTGTAGGAGTTTGTTTGAATCAATTTAGAATTGGGAAGGATTTTGTTCAATTTGACCATTTAGGTCAAATTGGGCTAAGTGGGTCAATTGAGTTGATTTAAACAAATTGGGTTCAATTGAAGGTTGGATCATATTTAATAATCAATCTATGATTAATTAGAGGCATTGGTTTCAATCAATTAGGTTTAAGATTTAATTTGACTCAATTTGGCCCTTTAGGTCAAATTAGGTTAACTTGGGTCAAGAGACCAAGTTGGCTTGGTTAGGATCAATTGGTGGTTGAGTCATGTTCAATAATCAATGTATGATTGATGGGAGTCATTGATTTCAATCAATTAGAGTTGGAAATTAGATTTGGTTCATTTTGGTCCATATGGGTTAATGGGGTCAACTTAGATCAACTGATCAAATTAGTTTGGTTTGACCCAATTGATTGCAATTAGACTATTAAGGATGATCAAAAAATATTATAGAGAAGATTGGATGGGTTGATTCAATCTAATTTGGATTGGGTTGAAGTTTGAATCAATTTGATCATTTATGTCACTTTGGGTCAAGTGGACCAAATGGGTTGTTTGGGTTGTATTGGATTGAATTGGGTGTTGAGAATAGTTTAATGATGGATTTAGGGTTGATTGATGGCTTTGATTGTAGTTGATTTGATTTTGATTAGATTTTGGTTCATTTGGACCTTTTGGATCAAATGGGCTAACTTGGGTTAATTGGATACAATTTGGTTCAATTAGTTTGATTATAAGAGTTGGAGAGGTTTGGAATAGAGATTGAATGGTTAGAGTGCATTTGTAAAAATCAATTTAGGTTTGGTTTGATTAAATGGAGTTTGAGTTGGATTAATAGGATGATGATGGAATTAACGTAGGTTAAGGGCTCATTAAATAGATGTGTAGCATCGTGTGTTTAGGATTATCTTGTGGAGGGGCTATCTAATGTTGTGCTAATTATGTTTAGCTATAATTGTAAAAATCCATACTTTTTAAATAATTTGGAGTCATTGGGACAATTTTGTTTAGAACTATAGTTAGGAAAATAGTATTAAGATAATGCATAACCTATGTTTCTAATATGTAGGGGTTAAATAATTTATCTTTTTAGAACATACGAAATCCAAATTTATGTTTAGACTCACCGCCTTTTACATATCTTTTTAGACATAAATTATTTATTCTATACATAATTAGATAATCCTAGCTACTACTTTGTACATAATGTTTGTCTTACATATTGGAATGGTATCATCATCCAGGAAGATCTGTGAGGTTGAAGCTTTGTGAGCTTACTATACTACCTACAGAACTCCAACATAATCTACCCCATTCTCCTTAGTGTATGGGTCTGAAGCAGTTCTACCATTAGAAGTCCAACCCCAATCACTAAAAATAGTTGTGGGTAGAAAAATCACAACTGAACTGAACGCCAAGTTGCAGTCAGAAGAGCTCAAAGGTTTAAAAGAAAGATGCTTGCGAGCATGCCAAAACCTCAAGTTATACAAAGAAAAGATGGTTCAAGCTCATAACAGGGTGGTCCAACCTAGAGCTTTTCAAGTAGTAGAGCATGTTTTAGTTTTAAGGAGACAAATTGTTGCCTGACGATAAGTTTGAACCCACTTAGGAAGGCCCTTTCAGCAAAGAAAAGGCCTACCAATGTGGATCTTATCAACTCATCAATCATAAAGGAGAATGCTTGATGCTTCTTATCAACGGGCTTTACCTTAAGAAATATTATCCATAAACAATGTTCAAAATAATTTTTCATCAATAAAATTCCACTTTTATCAAACATCTCTTCGAATTGAAATGTCTCAAAATTACCATATTTTCATGGTGTGTTTAGGGTAGGTATAAGAGAACCTGAGAGGCATCCTATCCCTCATTAGCACATCACAAATACAAAATTACACATAAACACAAACAAATCAAATACAAATCCATCTCTTGAGCTACCATGATTTGAGATAAGTCACCCTAGTGTCCCTCACTCAGTAGTTGCTCTAGGTCGAGCTTGATTCACTACTTAGCTAGTATGTCACCCAAATGGTTAATCTTTTGCTTAGGAGGATGTGAGACCCTGTGCTTTCTTCCTAGCTTAACCACTATAAATCGATGAGCATTTGTTAGTGTGGTATGCCTTATTGCATGACCAATAAGCTACCTTGATGTTAGTTTTCTTTAAGAAGACATGAATCCCTAAGATTTCTTCTTAAACTAGCCATCACGCATTAACTAGGTTAGAGTTTATCCTTGAGGATTGGGGTAAGACCCCTAGTGGCTCCTCTTCCTCTTGACTACTTCAAGATTGGGTTCAGTCCTTCTTCGTAACTCCCCACTTGGTAGTTGTCTTTCCAATAACATATTGTCTCGATAATCAGTTATGCTTAGGAAGATGTTAGTCCCCAATGCTTTCTTCCTAGATTGATCATCACAAACCAATGGGCACCTTAGGTTGGCTGGTGTTTGCTTTGCTGATAACAACCCACCCAGTGGATAACACCACTCAGGTAAATGTGAGTCCCCGTGCTTTCTTCTTGAGTTAGCAATTATATACCTACAGGCTTTATATTTTAGGGTTAGAATAAGACCCAGGCACCTTCTCTATGGGCATTCTATTTGGACTACATCTTCATGACCCCATCCAGACATGACCTAGGTTACTATCAGATTGGACAATTCCCCTTTCCTAGTAACCACCCCTGTGGTTGGAAGCTCTATACTACGGATGTATAGACTATCCCTTGGGCTAGTAAATCTGAGATAGGCTAAAGCCCCAGTGGCTCCTTCTTAGTGTTGCCCTTGTAAACTAATAGGGTCCATACGAACAAATAAATAACAAAATAAAATTTCTTGTGGATTAGGATAAGACCTCAGAGGCACCTCTTCCCAAGTAGGCATCCTATCTTTTGGGCATTATCAGCAAAACTCCTTATAGGAATCGCCTTGCTACTCTAAGCTCAGATAAGACCCCCAGAGGAACTCACTTAATAGTTGTCATAGGTCAGGTTTGACTTATTGTGCCATCAGTAGGTTGCCTCAATGGATGATTCTACTTTGGAATATGTGAGCCCCCGAGCTTTCTTCCTAGTGTAGCCATTGAAAATTGATGGGAAACTCTTAAGTTGGATAGTCTTTTTCGTACGACCAGTAAATTAACCCTTTGGGCTAGTAAATCTATGGCAGATTAAGGTTCATATAGCCCCTCCTTAGTGCGGTCCATCGCAAACTGATAGAGTCCAAATCAAAATCAATCACAATCAAAATCAAATAAATTAAATCAAATTAAACAAAACTCAAAATTCAAACTCAAACCAAATAAATCAAATAAATTAAATCAAAACCAAAATTAAAATGAATCATCAAACTCAAACAAAATTATTCAACATAATCAAATCAAATCAAAACCCAAGTATAAATCAAGGCCAACCCAAATCAATCCAATAAAATCAAATAAATTCAATCTAATCTCAATCCTCAGTAGATCTTCTATACCCCGAGCATAAATCAAATCAAATCAAATCCATCAATTCTCAATCCCTAGTGGATCCTTCTTTATGCGCTTGGCATAAATCAATCATTATCCAACCAAACTCATGTGTCAAATCCCCAATAAATCTTCTTTCATGCCCTTGGTACGAAGTCAATTCTTATCCAATCAAACCAAATTTCACTCATCTCTCTCATGCCCTTGGCATGATAATGATTGCACCATGTTAGGATTCGTGGTTCCATCTACCTCTTCATTTGGTTAAGGATGACCATCCTTTGTGCTTGTGATCTTCTTGGATGTTGTTGATCATTTCAGTCAATACCAATATGTGCGGTGTGTGTCATACACCACTCCTATTGGGGGTCCTTTTGTTGACTTCACTTCATGAGTGAGGATTGACTTATCCTTCCTTAGACTTAGGAATCTTCTAAGCACTAGAACTTCTCTAGTCATAGGACACCCCTAGTGATTATGAGAACACTAAACCAAAGCTTTGAGACTTAAGAAGGCATACCCCGAGCTCAGGTCATACTCTGGGGTAAATAGGTCCTACCTATCCTATGGTCTAAACCAAAGTTCATGCTCATCCACTTATCCAAAATCAACCCCAAGCCAACACAATCAACTTTAATTGAATTTTATTTCATATACAAGCTTCAAGCAAAATTAACTTAACCCTTTACTTAAACAAATTCCACCATCTTCTTATGGATCAAACCCAAAGCCCATTCAAGTGAAACCAATCCAATCAAATCAAGCCAATCAACCCAAGTTAGCACATTTGATCAAAAAGGTCCAAATGAGCCAGAATTCTATTAAACCCAAATCAATTGCAATCAAATCCATCAACCAAACCTAAACCCATCCACTTAACCCAAAGTGACCTAAATGATCAATTTAATCCAAACCTCAATCCAACCCAAATTGGATTGAATCAACCTTACCAGTCTCCTCTATAATAATTGTTGATCATCCTTGATTGACCAATTGTAATCAATTGGGCCAACCTCTATTTGATCATTTGATCATGTTGACCTAATTAGTCCATTTGAATCAAATTGAACCAAACTTCACTCTAAATTCAATTGATTGAAACCAATACCTCCAATTAATCATAAATTGAGTATTGAATATAATTTGGCCAATAATTAGACCTAACTAAGCCCATTTGGCCCCTTGACCCTGATTGAAACCATTGCCTTTAATCAATCACAAATTGATTATTGAACATGATCCAAAACTCAATTGAACCCAATTTGATCAAACCAACTTAATTGACCCATTTAGCCCAAATTGACCTAAAGGGTCAAATTAAGCTAAATCATTTCCAAATCAAAATCAATTCAAAGAAACACCTACAATCATTTTTAAATCATCATTTGAATCTAAATCAACCTTCCACCCAAGACAATTTGGCCAATTTGACCAAATTGGTCAACTTAGCTCATTTGACCCATATGAACCCATATGAGTCAAAATCAATCAACTTCAAATCAAACCAAAGCAATGAACCAATACTTCCCAAATCATCATTTGAACACATTTAAACCTTTGGGTTGACCCAATTTGACCAATTGGTCAACCTAACCCAAATGAACCCACTTATATGGGTCAAATTGAGCCAAACCCATTCAAACCAAGATCAAACCCAACCAAACTTAGCATGACTCATCCTTAGGTCAACATGGGTGAGCCCAAATAGGCCCAACCCACCCAAACGGGACAAAATTTCCATTTGGATGGTCTTACATACCCACCAACCCTTGGCGGCCAGCAGTTGTTTGTCCAGTGAAGCCGGGATGGGTTTACCCTCACTTGTGGAGGTAAACCATAATGTCCCATTTTTAGTTAAACTTAGGTCATGCTTTTAGCTAGTGTTATGGCATCCTAGATGTAGGATTTTAGGTTGCTTATCTCCTTCAGGCTACAAGCATAAATCTTCACCTCTTAGGCATTTCTATAATCTTATGTTGATGGACTATAAGCCCTAACATTCTAATAAAGATTCCAACTCAAACTAAAATAAATTCTCTCTCAAATATATAAAGTCTCACTATAGGATATATTGGAGTACTTACTAGGCTTCCTAGTATCATAAGTGCTATCTACTTATCTTCCTTTGGAATGAAAAAAATTCTTCCAAATTGAACCTTCCCACTTGATTTTCCAAAATACCTAAATCCTTTGATAGTCTAACCTAGAAGTCCTTGGAGATATGATTGACTACTTTAATTGAGAGTTTTTTAGGAAATCTCTATTTCCTAGGATGTAATTAACTATGGAAGCTTGCTTCCATAGGTAATTAATGAACCTGACATAAAATAAACCTAGCTTTACTTTTCCATGTAAAGTAGAGAAAAGATCCATTATAGGATGATTTTTCCATCTCTTGAGATAGTACATCACACCTCATTTTCATACCTAATCACTTCAATAAGTACCTCATAAGATCTGCATGGGGTCCACTTGACTCAAAATTAAACACCATATGAGTTGTGGTTTTTAGAGTAGCCTTCTGTGTGTGTGAGTTATGGTTTTTGGTGCAGCCATGTGTGTGTGAGTGGATTATTGTGCAGCCTTGTGTGTATGAGAGATATTTAAATTGTTTAAATCTTTGTGTTGGTTATGTGGGGGTGTATGTCATGGCATCAATTGCTATTTTGCATGTGTAAGTGTGGCATGAATGGCTATTAGAGGGCTATAATTAAGAATTAAAGGTGGCCTTTAGCTATTGGAATTATAAAAGAAGTTATTGTGAGGTATAAAATTTCTTTCCAAATTGTTGTGTCTTCTTGTTCTTCTTGCTACCCATCTCCTTGCTACTAGTTAGGGTTTGTGATAAGAAATAGATGTAGAAGCAATTGTAGCTCTTTATTAATCTATGGTCCTTAATTGCTTTCTTTATTTCTCCTTATTTTAGTGTTGTATAAATCTTTTCCTTATTGAGTTTTTTGGCATTAATGTGTTAGTTAGTGTTTAATAAGATAGTCAAAAAAACCCTTATGGTGGGTTGTTCTATTAGCAACAAGAAGTATTGCTTGATGTAAGGAAGTAGAAACGCAAAACAAAAAATCAAAGTAGTAGTGGAGTGATTAGTGTACTATAATACTATATAATTTATTAATTTTGATTAATTGAGAAGGTAAATCATATATAATTTTTGAATGAAATTGTATTAGTGGTATGGTTGTTTAATTACTCAAGATCGAATGTGGTGAGGTCATACTCAGGTGAGAATACCCTTTTAAATTGTAACTACACTAAGTTAAATTGATTAAAATTTCATATATTAATCAGAAAATTTATAATTATTAGGTTGAATATTCAAGGAGACAATGCACATAGCGCCACTGGCCTAAGTACTGAGGTAAGACTTGTAATTATTAAATAAATTCTAAATTATATAGAATTGTTGGCTACCACTATTTATGCTACTTCTTGTAAATGTTTTATACAATGCATATAAATAATTCTATCATATCTTGTTTAGACACAAATGATTAGTTGTTAGCCAAGAACTATGTTTTACTAATTTACTATTATTATAATCCAGTAAAATTCATTGATGCCATATTGTATTATTATGCATATTGGTAATTTGTTTAATACATGTATTATTAATTCCTAAATGAAAGTAATGCATATGATAACCTGGAAAATGTCATAAATTACTATAACTAGATGAATTTATGAACCTATAAAGGTAGCAAAAGGTTTGATGAGATGAGCCATTGATAGGAAACCTTATAGTTCTCAAATTTTAGCATGGAAGTTGGACTAGACCAAATGGGTCACGGAGTTGTTTGTATGAAGTGTGGATACAATCAACTTTATCAGCAACTTTGGCAGATGGGCGGGGTGACGACCCTTATGTTTTATAGAAGTCAAACATACACAAATATTAATGACAATTTTAATATGATAATGTGATTTAAATATGAACAAAATTTCATGAAGTCAATTACTTATATATTAGTTACATTAGTTGTTTACTTTTACATTTTATAATATTATAAACTATTATTTCATTCCTATACCTATTATTGTGTCCTTACTATTGTTTAATTCGTAAACATGTAAGCATGTTGATTGGTACTTTTTATTCTTATACGCAAGTGCATGTGTTGAATCAAGAACACAAAATTAATAGAGTTTCATTCCAATAAAGATTAAAGCAAAATTAAATATTAATTTATATCAAGCTAAGTACTAATCTCTTAAAACCTAATTTTCTATCCTACAAAATGTAAGTGCTTAATTAAATTTACCTCCCACTATTTCATAAAATATTAAAAAGATGAATTTTTTATATTTTTATAAAAAAATTATATGTGTTTTTCTACTTTAAACTACTCTGAATTTATGTTATGTTTTAGACTATGTATTATATTAAACTATATGGTGGATTAATTTAAAGCTTGTAGTGTCAATTTGGAGCAAAAGTGTTATACTCTCTATCTCTAGACAAGCATAACCAAATCAATCCATTTATCAGCTTTTTGCCTAGTTCCAAGTAAATTTTGATTGGTTGCTTTACCTATATTTTTTTAGATGATTGCAAAACTTATAAATAATCATATATTTAATGGTTATTTAGCTACCCCGACCTGTCTAGCACATTAAGGATTATTTAGTACATTTATTTGCTTTATTTCTATTTATTCTTCTAGGATTCCATTAATATCTCTAGATCATACTTGTTTTTAATATCATAATTGGTCAGATTATAAGTAAATGAAGTATGGAAAGAAGTAAAATAAATTTTCATTTTAAGCACAAATAAGTTTCTCATATTAATCCATAATAAAGTCTAATACAATACAAAGATCCCAAAAGTTCACATAAATTTAGAGTTTACACTCTTAGTTTAACATTTTAGAAAGTAAAATATAAACACAATACATAAATATATATATAGGAAGTACTAGGAAATACAAGGAAAAAGGAAAGAGTGCACCAATAAATTATCTCCCTTTCTTATGTATCCTTCTCTTTGATCTCTTAATTGTGATCTCCCTTACACATTTCACACACACACACACACACACACACACAAATACACATATCACACAACACATGGAGTGTCACTCTCCAAGTGCTATCACTATAGTCTCACATATTCTCACCAAACTCACTCACCAAAAAAATAAAACTCCTTTAACATTTCTTAAATCCCCTATTTATGGCATTTAAACCCCTCTAGAAGTTTTCACTCTATTCCCCCTTATTACTGCTTTAAAAATTGCTTTAATTGCTTTCTAGAATTGTTGAAACTACTTTGGTAGGGACGTAGCACCTCAACGTTGGTTATATAGCCACTAGGGACTATGCTCACTAATTTTTTGCTTCAAATTTCTAATTCTTGCGCCTCAACACTATAATGTAGTGCCTCGGTGCTAAAATTCTTACACTAAGGCTCTATCTTCTCTATTTTTGCACAATTGCATTTTCTATATTTTTTTCATTTTCTAGATTTTTTGCATTTCTCTTTTATGTCAATAAAAATTATAAAAATAAATCATAAATAATAAAGATTTTACTTGAAAACACATGCTAAATTAGCTAAACTTTTTCCCTTATCAAACACCCCTAAACTCAAATCATCACTTGTCCTCAAGTAATCATATGTATTTTCAAAAATCCTTAAATTTATTTGGTAGCAAAATATTTATATTTCAAAATCTTTAAATAACAGTTTTAATTGAGGAATAAACTTAAAAGAACCATTATTAAATATGAAAATTAACTTAACTAAAATAGCCTAAATTCTTAATCAAATTAATATTTCATTTGAGTTAAGTCATTTAAGTGCTTAATATTACCATAGTTGATTCTTTTGAATTTTAGTTGATTGACTATTATAAATAGTTATCATGTAATATTTAAATAATCATAATATGATTTTCTTTCTTGAATTTAGTACATTTAGTTATTTTAATAACTTCATTAACTTGGTTAGATAATTGGGAGAATTTCTAAATATTATTATTGTATGATACTCAGCCTCAAGTGTTTTCTTCTCATCATTTTTTTTTTTTTTTTTTTTCTTCTTCTTTTTTTTTTCTTTTTTTCTTTTGAAAAGATCACCTTATTGGCTTTGTAACCCACACTGTTATTGATTTTCATACTTTTCAATTCTGCTTACATATCTAACACAAGTCAAATGAATTATTATTTTTCAATGAATGGGCTAATCTCCAATTAATACTAATCAAAATTATGTTATTGAAATACTAGTGACTTCTATTTATTTCAAGCCAATTATCACAATTCAATAAGAATAGCATATGTGTGGTGTGTATAAGAAATTCTTAACTCATTTTATATTAGTAAATTTTATAAGAAATATTAGTTTTTAATAGTTTAAGTTATAATTCATTATTTAATTATATTAATGCAAGTTCTATATTTCAAGTTAACATATTATTGAATTAAATTTATTTCCAAAGTTTTAATTTTTAAATAAAATTTCAAGTGTTAGGAAATAACACACAATTATGAAGGATAACTAATACTTATAAACTCACTACTAAAATAGAACAAATATAATAATTTTAATACTACATTGCATTAATTCTACATAATGAAACACTTCAACTTTGTATACTCATAGACTTCAATAACAAGAAAACTATCTCTCCCACTCCCCCAAACTCATATTTGACTATAAAAAAATAATGAAACATGCATTAAATAAGGGAAATAAACTTCTCATTTTTTAATCTTGTTCTAACACTTTCTCATCCTCTTTTTTTAGCTTTTTTTTAATAAATATTTAGTATTATAGGACATTCAATAACACAAAATGAACTTTCAATAATATTTGACTCCCATAGTAGATGCAATAATAACTCTCAACTACAAGTCACACAACTACTCACCAAATCAAACAAGCATTATGTTTCCGCCTAAACAAAGCATAGTTTGCAATCTTCAGCCCAATGATACCAAGTTTTTCTATTTTTATATGAACCATTATGATAAGTACTTTATGTCAGCAAGCATCCAATCCGTAGCTTTTTTAATAATTTTCAAGATTTCCATCCACTCTTTTTTCTTAACATCATCCAAATTCTTAAAAATTAGGGTTAATAAATATGATGATTCACTCAACTAGGCATACTTTAAATTACTAGTTAATAATTTGTATTCTAAATCTAATGCCTTTAAGATAGATGACTAAAGAGTACTTATTTACATAAAAAAAGTCAAATAAAATAAAATAAATTTTTTTCTAGCTATAGCACCGTGACGCTATGTTCTTAGCGCCACGGCGCTGCCCTGACCTTTGAGAAGGATAACTACTCTAGCCCAGCTATTGAATTACGATACAACACTATAGAGCCGTGATCTTGGCATCGAGGCACTGCACCGACTGTTGAGATAGAATAGTTATCATTCCACTACTATAAATAGGAGTGAGTAGTTCACTTCAAGAACCTTTTTCCCCATTTGACTCCACTATCTCACTGAACTAGTGATCATCTCTCACTCCAAGATCTCTCATTTTAGGCAAAGAATCTATGTCATTTTACTTTTGAAAAGGCATATTTAAAAAAAATCCCACTATTGATCTTTGATCTAGTGAAAAACCTAGAGATTTGAAGACCTCCGCGGTTGAATTGTAGTCAGGTGAGAGATAATCCCTCGATGATCTTAGATCCAGAACAAGAGAGAAGAGTGCCCCGCACTATACAATTTTTAAATCCAGCATTGCTAAAGCAAAATGCTACCAAAATTTATAAAAAATTTTAAAGATTCACACATTAAATTTTAACCCTAGCTCACAGCACCAAGGCGCTAAATATCAGTGTTGCGACACCATGCTCTCAGGTATTCATATTATAAGAATGGTGCTCCCGCACCCAAGAATTAGTGCTGCATCACTTTAACAAAATCCTATATCGCCACAACACCATAAGATCAGCTATATTACTGTGTCATCCTAATACAAGTAAAATGACACCTTAGCGCCATGACGTCATAGCATCAGCGCCATGGTGCCATGCCTACGTGTCACTTGGAATATGACTTAGAATATTTTCTGATAAAAAAAAAAAGAATAAAATCCCAAAGTGCCATGGTGCCATATGGATAGTGCAATTGGGCTATATCGCCTTCATGTATGTAAAAAGAATAACTTAGAAGACATAATATCCCCACAACGCTGCAGTGCCCATCTCTCAAGTTTTCATTTCATCTCCAAGATTGAGGTCATATCGCATCCTTGATATATGGCTTTTTTACATAAGCATTAAAAAAATTGTATTATTATCATGGAATGATTGTTCAAGCATACAATAATGTGAAATGATTTATATATATATATATATATATATATATATATATATATATATATATTCATAAAAACTTTATTTCTAAATGAAAAATTATAAGATGATTATGAAAAGAAGGGGAAAGATACAAAATAGGGGGAAACTAGTAATCGTACTCGTCACCCTCCTCTTCCTCCTCTTCTTCCTCCTTCTTGCCTGATACCAGGGGGGTATTCACACAAGGCTGATACTGAGGACCGTAGGGAAGAAGACCTGGATAAGATCTGCAAGATTGTACTTCTTAAACATGTTGACCAGTGCAGTGTTGAGCTGGGCCATGTAATAGAATTTCATCTGTTGTTGACCCATATATGGTTAAACTTGCGCTCGAGAATCTCTTGCCTACAACTACTCCACCTGACTGCCAATTTCTTGGACTTGCTCTGCCACATACTTGGAAGATCGGGGTCGAGGTCGTGGGGCACGTGAGCCTTCTCCAAATTCAAATCCTTATCTAAATCCTCAAATTACTAGAGGAGCCTTCTAAATGAGTATTTATTCATCATTCCCCCTATCTCTCCCATCATGAAACATAAATCATAAATTAAAGAAGGGTGACCATACCCAACAGTAGTACTCCCCTTCAACATATTACAAATAGAATTATAAATTACTTTTCTGATGTCGATCGTTAATCCCATTTGAATATACAAATTCAAAATAATCCTATCTTTGGTAATATGCTAAAGTTACCAATGGGCATAAGCTTGATAGAAATGAAATAATAGATTCAGTAGTGAGACTAGCAATTGGAAAGTTAACAATCCTTTCCTCTTGTCATTTCCACTACAGATTGGCATTCTCACTAGAAAGAAAATTGGGAATCTCATCAAAATTGGGATTGTCATTATAATAAGCAAGATATTGATCATAATCAATATAATGAAGATTGTAATATGTGTTAATTGCACTACTGTCGAAACTTACTTGTTTTCCCAATACGTACGCTTTATTGTCTAGGCTTTCATGCGCATTTGCAAAGAATTCATACATAATAGGGACAACAAATGAGCTATTATTGTAGACCAATTTAGCCCAGCCTCACCTCATGATCGCCCTTTAACACTGTCACCAAGCTCATAGAAACTCCTCTCTGGGATCAGGTGTTTATGGACGAGAGCATGTTGATACCACTCCTCGACATTGGCACTGATGAAGCGTCCGGCAACACTAGATGTCCTCTTCCTACTCACCACCCTTTTAAGAGGCATGATGAATATGTTAATTAGAGTTAAAATATAGCTAAGAGAGAGAGAGAAAGAAAATCTATAAGAGGAAAGACCATTGAATAAAAATCTTTAACATATTTGGGTCCTATTTATAAATCAGGCCCAACATCACCTCAGTGCTGCATGTTGGTGTCACGGCTCTAAGGTTGTGTTCTACAACCTAAGAGCCCAATTCCATAGTGCCTAAACATTGTGCTAAGGTGCTGGCCTCTCGGGTTGCAAAACATAGCCTCAGTGCTACGACGCCCACATGTAATGTCGAGGCCTTGGTCTGCCTATCTCGTTAGTTACTGTGTGGTCAAAAAGATATATTTAATTATTTCTTATTTTATAACTGATCCATATAAAATGCATTGTACTGCCACAACACTTTAACCTAGCACTATAGTGTCCATTAAAATGAGGTTGTTGTTTCTTCTTTAATTGTTGCATAATTGTTGGGGAATCTAGACTAATATCACAGCATTGTTCAAATGGTCAAATGAACCAATAATGCCAAAGTTGTAGTGCAACCTGTGGAGTGCTGAGGCACTAGACCTCACATATAGGCTACCACCTATGTAGCGGTGCTTAAGCATCATATCGCATGCTGAGGCACGGCCACTTAAATAAAATATAATAATGAAAACACTAATCCTGACATTCAAAAAAAGGTATGTAAGTCCAATCTTCTATCTGTTCATGACATGAGCACCGCATAATTTGTTTGCCATAAGAATGAATTTATATTCGTCCATTGTGTGTACAACCCTAATTTTAGCATTCCAAAGGGATGTAAGACCTAGCTTTATATTCATTTACCATGTGAACATATGTCCATTCACATGTGAATACCTTATAATATGTTTACCACATGAACACTCTTACACTACTTACACCAAAATTCACACCACTTACACCAAAATTGTAAGTCTATATGAGATACCTGAAATGAGGCAACCCATGGAAGTTAATCAGATTCTCTGGATATTACTGCTATGTCCCTTTGATGTTAGTAGGCATGGATAATGTAATCCTAGGATGACAGAACCATGTGATCTTGATCAGGATTACGCTAGACAGTCATTTAAGCCACACTATACCTCTAAAGCACCAATGCATATCAGATAGATATGTTTATTTTCAACTTTAATCGAGAGTGCTCATGTGATAGAAGGGGTAATTAACTCGAGGCTTGCTCATAAGAAGTAAAACCCAAATCTAAATAAACCAAATTTAGTTGAATATATACCAATCTGCCTCATGAAAAAGAATACCCCTACCCATCTCATCCAAAGATGGAAGAGTGCATCCTTAAAGATGATTTTTTTAGCGATCAGTACTAACAAACACTTCCAAGAACTCACATTTTTCTTCAAACTCCCTAAGGGAATATTTAAGAAATGGATCATCCTCATTCTCTTGCTCATTGTCAATTATGACTTATTTTAATGAATTTTCAATCACCGATATCTCCAAATCCTCAATTATTTTTAAACTTGGGGGATTTATTGTGTAAATATTTTTGATGTTTTTGAGGAAATGGTGGAGGTGGTCTCTCTCTTATTTTCCTAAAGGACTCTTTCACAATTTCTTTCTTCTCATTAATGTCATTTTCTTTTAACTTTTCCTCAATAACCATCTTCTAAACTCTGAATTTCAACTTCAAGTTTATCCTCATCAATCTTTACCTCTTCTAGGACTTCATCACTTCTAAATTTTATCACATTATCTTGCTCTTCATACATTTCTTTAGATTAATTTCAATATCATAAAATAGACTATCCTAAGGTCTATTCACAAGATTATTAGCCAAATGTTCTAGTTGAATTTCTACATTTTTAAAGAATTAGTTTGAGTTTGTAATTTGATTCTCATTTGCATTATTAAGTCTTCAAGTTCATTTTGAGGAGGATACTCTAATGGAATTATAGGTGTATAATTATAATCATTATTAAAATATATATAACTCCAATTTTTCATATTCTTAATATGATTAAAGTTTGAATTATTATTTTTCCAAGATGATTCCTCCAACTTCGATTATATGTGTTTCAGAATGGATCATTGAATCTATTAGCTAAATAATTAAACATTTTTGCACTTAAATCACTAGGCTTATCTTTTTTTTTTCTACAAAGTCGTTCGATCTCTAAGCTTAATAGCACTATTTCTATAGTTTTGTCTCTACGCATATAATATTTAGATATCACAACTTTGGCTCAAAAATTGAAATAACAACACACTAAACAACTACAAAGATATTTCACACTTAACAAGTAACACAAATACTTATAACAAAAATGTTGAAATAAAAATTATTCAATAAGATTAAATCAACATCCAATCCACGGCAACAGCCTCAAAAACTTGGTTGGTACTTTTTACTCATATAAGCAAGTGCACATGTCGAATCAAGTAATACAAAACGAGTAGAGTATCATTCCCATGAGGATTAGAGTAAAATTAAATATTAATTTTATCAAGATAAGTTTTGATCTCTTAAAATTTAATTTTTTTATCCAACAAAATGTAAGTGCTTAATTAAATTAACCATTTATTTTTTCACAAAATTTTAAAAAGACTAATTTTTATATTTTATATTTTCATAGAAAATACAGAGGTGATTATTTTAATTTTAAAATATGTACTTTGAATTTATGGTATCTTTTAGACTATGTATTATATTAAACTATATAGTGGATTCATTTAAAGCTCGTAGTGTCAACTAGAAGCAAAAGTGCTATACTCTCTATCTCTAAATAAGTATAACCAAACTAATCCCTTTACCCAATTTTTTGCTCAGTGCCAAGTAAATTTTGATTGGTTTCTTTACCTATATTTCCCTTTAAATGATTGTAAATCCTAAAAATAATCATATATTTAATGGCTATTTAGCTACCATGACCTCTCTAGCACATTAATGATAATTTAGTAAATTTATCTGTATTTTTTCTACTTGTTCTTGTAGGATTCCATTGATATCTCTATAACACAATTATTTTTATTATAATTCCCTAGATTATAAATAAATGAAGCATGGAAAGAAGCTAAACATATTTTCATTTAAAGCACAAAGAAATTTTTATATTAATCCATAATAAAGTCTTTTACAATAAAAACATCCCAAAAGTTCACATAAATTTAAAGTTTACACTCTTAGTTCAATATTTTAGAAAGTAAAACATAAATATGTGTAGGAAGTTGTAGAAAAAAAAAAAAGAGAAAGGAAATAATAAAAAAGAAGAGTGCATCAGTAAATTCTTTCCCATTGTTGTGTATTATTCTCCTTGAACTCTAATTGTGATCTCCTTCACACACTTCACACATACATACACACATACACATACACACACACACACACACACACACGCAAACACATGAGCACATAACACTTGGAGTATCACTCTCTAATTTATGTCACTACACTCTCACAATTAAGTTGACGGATGAATTAGCATGAATCTCAGGAGACTTCAGAAATTGTAAGGATGGAAATATCATCTTCTAATATTTATTTCATTGCGCTAGATAATTTGAACACAATTCAAAATATTTTGATGAGTTATCAAAATTAATATTAACATTAATTTTTTTATTATTATTAAAACTGTATTGAAACTAAATTTATATGATAATTATCTTATTCAGTGCATAGAAAATTAGTTTGCTCATATCAAATTTGTGCATAAACACTTATGATAAGCATACATATGAATTAATAAAAATTCTATTCCTACATTTTCCAACGTGAAATATATTTTATATATCTTATCAATAAATTTTTATTTTCAATTTATAAGTAACTAAATTTTATTTTTATTTTAAATTTTGAAACAAAATTTCTATAGTTCATGTAAATATTAATGTCGATATATTACTACCCATGCAAAATTTAATTAGCTAAGATTATTGGACTTCAATTAATGTCCGCAAATGCTTTCTCAAAAATTAAATTGGCTACGTAAAGAAGAGACGAATCAGGTATGTTAGAAATTCTAGATGTGAGCTCATATATATATATATATAGAAAACTTATTAATTTTATAATCAATTTAGACTTTTGAAGCATCTTATTAATTTTAAATGGAATTATCACATATAGAGATTGAGTATTTTATTGATTTTTATGATGAGCTTAATTTATAATAAAATACACTCAAATATAAATAAAATCATGATCTCTAATCTAAATGATTGGTTCTTATTTTTAATTATATCTCATTTTAAGTGAAAAGAAAGCACTTTCGCTCTCTTAAGAACACCGTATCAGATGTGAAAGGTTAAGAATTCTTACATGCATATAATTATTAATCAAATATTTTGTTTATAATTATTCAATATTTCAAAAATATTTTAAATTGAAATAATATGCCATCAAAATGATCTCTATTATATAAATTTATTTATTTTGAATTATATGAATATTATCTAAAGGATATGTTTGATTCTATGCGAAAAATAATTGGCCCAAAGTAAGATTATTATTTTTTTTTTTGGATTTTACGTAATAACAAATATGTAGTAAGTTTGCATTACTCATACATATAATATGTAGATAAAAATAATATTATTGATAGAATTTATTATCAATATTTATTTATTATAATTTTAAAAGTGTCATTTATAAATTATTATTTTTGACTAAATATTAAATTATAATATTGTGCTAGGTATCTCATGAGGGTCCATCTTATTAAACATTTTAGTTCTAATATGTATATTGTTGATATTTTATTTACATTATATGTGTATCATGAAATGATAATGTTAATTATGAGTATAATTTTGGTCTTTTAGGTTAATGTTTATTCTATATCTCAATTTAAATAACATTCAAGTGCTTCTGAAATTAACTTTTAAAATTGGAAGAACATATCACCATAGTTCTTGGATGTATGGATCTTAAATATGCGATATAGACTGAACTCCTGTTGCCTGTACTATGAAAAGCACAATTGAACAAATGGCTAACTTTAAAAAGTGAAAGCATTTTAACTACATGAATTTTTTTATCATGAAGCAATTTATTCCAGAAATCATAAGGGTTGTAATGCTTGAAGAAGAATGTGCTAAAATATTTTTAAACCAAATAGCAGACTATTTTCATTAGTTCTAAGAAGGCTGAAGTGAGTACTAATCTTAATAAGTTTATTTTAATGCGGTATAAATGCAATGGAAATATAAGAGTGTATATTATGGAGATGTCTAATTTTGTTACTAGACTAAGAGCACTAAAGTTAGAGATTGTATACCCAAAGCAGCGGGTACGGCCAAATGAGTTATAAGACAACAATACTTACATAAATGGTACTTGATGACCTAGAATAAAAATACTCACTAGAAAGAGCTCACAATAAGAAAATATAGATTTGACCCAACGAACCAAGGACTTAGAGAATGATAATTCAAGGGCAAGATGTAATTCCACTCATGAGTACTTAGTGACTAGGCTGAGGAACAACATGATCACTCTGTTCAATCTCATTCTTACTCGCACACTCAATGGACCATACTCACTCACCGCCATCAGCTTAGGTGGGAGTTTTTGTATTTATCTTACATAATCATTCTATTTATGACCACTCTTTAATATTATAAAAGGGGGTCTTCCTTCTTACTAGGCAACTTTTTTGCTCTTTATCTAGACCCTTATATTCTGTACTCATATTTTGGGCATTCTAAACAATAAGGATTATTTTTTTTTTACTACACTTTTCCTACTTTCTTGTCTTCTTGTTACCTATTTTTCTGCTTAACCATATTTCTTAGGTATCTCAAAAGTTCTTACCTCCATCTATAGATATATTTGGATTTAACAAAGATGTCACATTGCTCTGTACAAGAGAAAGAAAGATTGAAAAATGAAAAGATGAAAGTATTAATTTTGCTACTTCATCTAGCATTATTACTATAAGAAAATAGGACTTATAAAGGGAAATGAGCTGTAGACAATGAGACTTCATAGCATAAGATGCAATAAAAATAAGATAATGCTATCACTTATTTAGATTATCCTAAGTATGCTATTTGGCTCATAAAAAGGAGTACACTTCTTAACTTTGATGGTTCTAAAGTTAATTTATCCTTAGTACCAAATAATACTTGGTTGATAAATATGTGTAACTACTCAAATAAGTGTGAGTGACTATGAAGAGTTATCTAAGGAGTTGAATATGAACCGATATTGAAATATTCATCTATGTAGAAAATGGCAATAAGGCTCTATTGAACTAATATATTGATACGATTATATCTAGAAGTTGCATTTTTTACATAAGACTTTTTATGTATCATCATTTGGGTGAAATTTAATTTTTATTTCTTGTTTGGACAAATCTGGTTATTCTTGTTCATTTAGAAAGAGAAAATTTAATCTCTTTCAGTAGTCAATTATTATTAGTACCAATTCTTTCATTGATAATCGATATAAATTTGATATTTCTACTTCATAGATTAATGAAACTTTACATGCAAATAATTTTAGAACAAAGTAAAAATTATTAAATGAGAATTTCTATATGTTATGACACAAGCATTTAGGAAAAATAAAGAATTAAAGGGCTTATTGTTCACATTAAAAAATAATAATAATAATTTTGTTCTTCTGGCTAGAGCGTCGTAGTGCTATGTTCATGGCACCAAGGCACTGCATTAGCCTTCTAGAAGGATAACTGCTCAAGGCCAGCTGTCAAAACTACGGTACAATGCCACAGCCCTTTGATCTTGGCATCGAGGGACTACATTGACTATTGAGAGGGAATAGTTACAAGAAGCACTACTATAAATATGAGTATATAGTCCACTTTTGGGCTCTCGCTGCATTCCTAGACTACACTCATACTCCCGATGATCTTCTTTTGCTCTGAGATTCCTCATTCACTTTGAGTAAAAGATCTATCATTTTATCTTAAAAAAGTGAATTTAAACTATAATCTCACCATTGATTATGAATTGAATGAGAAAAAAAGGAATTAGACTATCATAAATTTGAAGATCTTTATTGTTGAACTTCATTCCAGTGTGAGATGAAAGACCCTCTCCTCTATCGATCTTAGATCCAAAATAAGGGACAAGAGTGATCTGCACTATAGTTTATGGAATCTAGCACTGCTAAAGCGAAATGCTGTTGAAATTTCTGAAAAATACTTTAAAATTCTTACACTAAATTTAATTTCTAACCCACAACACCTCAACAATAGATATCAGCACTGCAGCACTATGCTCTCAAGTTTTCATGTTATAAAGGCAACACCTTGGTGCCAAGAACTAGTGCTGCAGCACTTTAATGAAATCACCTCAATGCCGCGTACCATGGCATTGGCACCGCGACACCATGCTTACTTTATACTTGAAATATGACTTGGAATATTTTTTGGGTAAAGGAATATAATATCCCTTAGCACCGCAATGCCAAGCTCTCGCACTATCACTTATATCTTATTTTTATAAATGTGTTCAAACTTTTTATTGAAATCCTAGAGTGATAAATCAATATATGAAAACATATAAGACAAAATGATAAAAGTGGAGTTTTATTTTTTTTAAATTAAAAAAATACAAAAAAATTACAAAAAAGTGGAAAAGTATAAAAAATGAGGGGAAGGTAATAATCAAACTCGACACCCCCTTCTTCCTCCTCCGCGCCTGATGCTTATAGGGTAGTTACATAAAGATGATACTAAGATGTTGTAAGGAAGGTGACATAATTCAGATTTGCAAGATTGCAACTTAGAACATGTTGGCCAATGTTGTGTTGAACTGACCCCCCCGCCCTCCTTCCTACCACTCCCACCATGGTGCATAAATCGTGAATCAAAGGATGATTGTACCCAATAGTAGCACTTCCCTTCACCATATTACAGATAAAATTATAAATGACCTTCCCAATATCAATTATAAACCCCCTCAACATAGAAAGATTTAAAACAGTCCTATCTTTGGTAACCTCATTAATATTACTAGTGAGTAGAAATAAAATAGTGTCAAGCCTTAGATGAAACTATTAGACCGGTGATAGGAAAGTTGATGATCCTTTCCTCTCATCATTTCCATTGTACATTTGCATTTTCACCACAAAGAAAATGGATGATTTCATTAAGATTGTGATGATTGTTATAATAAGCAAGATATTGATCATAATCAATATCTTAGAGATTATTATATGTATTTATACTACTTACATAACATAACATACTTTATTGTTCTGGCTATCTCGTGCATTGGAGAAAAACTTGCACACCACTGGGACAATGCATGAGCTATTACCATAAGCTAGCTTGCCCTAGGCTCAACTCACAATCACCCCTTCAACATTGCCGTCGGGATCAGGTGCTTATGGATGATGGTGTGTTGATATTGCTCCTCGATATTAGATGTGACAAACCTGTTGGCATCATTAGATGCCCTCTTCTTACTCACTACACTTCTAAGAGGCATGCTTAAAATGTAGAACTGAATAAAGAATAGAGCTAAAGAAGAAAGGAAGTACTTAAGAAAAAAGTTTGTTGAATGAAAATCTTTAACAGCCCTGGATCCTATTTATAAATCAAACCCAATGCCGCAGTGCTGAAATATGACATCGAGGTGCTGGCCTTTCATGGTGCATAACATGGCACCAATGTCGTGACACCCACATCTGCACTGAGGCGCTGGTCATCCCATCTCATAAGTAATGTGTATGAAAAGCATTGTAGCACCGCGATGCTATGACCTAGTGCCTCGATGCTATGACCTAGTGCCTCATTGCTATGACCTAGAGCCACGACACCAAATAAAATGAGGTTTTCATTTCCCTTTTGTCATACAACTATGAAGAATCTTGACTATTACCAAATAAAATGAGGTTTTCATTTCCCTTTTAATTGTACAACTATGAAGAATCATGACTACTACCACCATGCGATAGTCGCTTTTCCACATCAAGGGCCAAGAATTCTAACAGGTGACACAGTCAATGCAAGAGGCCTGAGCCTCACAGCTCTCATGTACACCTGTCATTTAAAATGTCACCTTAGCAGCATTAGGTCTCACTATAACAACACCTAAGCACTGGCTATTAAATTATAAATAAATCCTAACATGATGTTAGAGAAAATCTGGTTGAATATATGTTAATATGCCTCATGAAAAAATATACTCTCACCCATCTCACCAAAGATGGTGGAGTGCATCCTTGAAAGTATTTTTTTTCTAAGCAATTAGATTTCTAGTGATTCTATTAAGGATTTCTTCTCTCTCCATCTCTGGTTGGAAAATTAAAATAAATGGTGTTCTAAGAATATCTCGTTTATATTCCTTACATTCTTTGATTTTAGTAGAACTTGACTTTAGATTTTCGGTTCAAAATCATCCATGGTAAGTTTAATAAATATGATGATTGTCAAATTAGGGAAAGGATCCACTATCAGATTCCCACAACCTATAATCAACATCGATTCCACTAGAGCAACTATCCAATTTAGAACAATCTTTGAGGTTGTCCAGTTTCTACTGGCTAGACCCCTAAATACATTCATGCCTAAGGTATCAAGTAAAGAAAATAGGTCAAACTTAATCACCTTAAATGATCCCAGGTCTGACACAACCTCAAAGTGAATATCTGACTTTAATAGGTTATCAAAGATAGCCCTGATAATGTATGGTAAGGACAAAATGACTGCCAAGCCTAAATTGAAATCTATCATCGTCAAACCACTTAGTAGTGCATCTAAGGAATAGAACCCAGCATAAAACACTATCCTAGCTTCGAATGGCAAAAACACTAAGATGTCCCGAAGAGCTTGAAGGAAATACAATGCCTCCCATAGATCTACCAGATTACTTATTAATTTTGAGCAGCAATCTAACCCACATGTAGAGGCCAATATACATATTGGTAATAACTTTGACTTGCTGAGATGGGTCAAAAGAAATAACTCTGAATAAGTTATAAAAAAAATCATTTTAGGACAAACCAATAAGTCCCATGTCATAAAATCAATCATGGCAAAGGAAACAAGTTTTTCTCAAATTTATAAGTTCTTGAAGGCTATCAAGAATAGAGGTCTTTAAAAAAGGATCAAGAAATTTGTGAGCCAGGTTACCAAACCAATAATTTCTACTTTATGAAAAGTAAGAATATCATGAAGTATCATCTTGCTCATCTTGAACATAAATCAAGACCAAAAAATTTGTTGATCTGTGAGCATCGATAGCAAGCCATCCAATCCAAAACAAATAAATGGCCAATTATTAGAAGGTCCCGACAACAAATAAAGCCATATCACCTAGGTACATTATGTAAAATAACATTTAGTAACACACCACCACATTCATATATATGTGAAGTTATATTATTATGGACATTATATTTTGATATGCTTTCCTATAATATATTATCTTACATTACACCTTTAAATGAATCACTTTAAGTAAAAAATTTATAAAATTTGGTTGAAAAATGAACATTTATTTTGGATGCAAAATTCCTTTCTTTTGATTAAATGACACACCATAGCACACCACCAATGATGTTCCCTAAAGCTTACCTTAAATTTGGCCAAATCCCATCATCTTAGCCTATAAATCAATATTTTTATGAATTATATTAGTACAAACTCTACCACATCATACTATAACAAACTAAAATATGCTAAATAACAAGTAGTAATGCACAATAGTATGATATAATGCATGATGCAACACTATGTTATGGCATCCTAAACTATAATATACTATAACATACTATATTATATTTTATTGCATATCGTATCACAAGGGATTGCTTCAAATAAAAAATCATAAAATTAGTCAAAATAATAAAAATCAATATATTTTAGTCATATCACTTACAAATTTTTAATTAAATAAACTAACTAAACTAAAAATTAACTAATAAACTAATAACTAAAACTAATTAAAAACTAAAAACCTAATAATAAAAACTAAATAACTAAACTAAACTAAAAAAACTAAACTAAACTAATAAACTAAATAACTAATAAACTAAAAAAAAACTAATAACTAATAACTAAACTAAATAACTAACTAATAATAACTAATAACTAATAAACTAATAACTAAACTAACTAACTAATAAAAAACTAAAACTAATAATAAATAACTAACTAAACTAAAACTAACTAACTAATAATAAATAAACTAATAACTAGACTAATAATTAATAACTAACTAATAAACTAAACTAAAAAACTGATAATAATAACTAAAAAGTAATAACTAATAAACTAAATAAAATAACTAACTAACTAATAATAAATAATAAAAGTAAATAAACTAATAACTAATAATAATAACTAATAAAAGTAACTAATAATAAATAAAAACTAAAAACTAACTAATAAGTAAAACTAATCAAACCTAAATAATTACTAAACTAATAACTAGGTTACAACTAACTAATAAAAACTAATAACCATAAGTAATAATAAACTAATAAACTAATAATAAACTAATAACTAACTAATAATAATAAACTAATAAATAAATAATAAAACTAATAAAAATTAACTAATAAATAATAACTAATAACTATAACTAATAATTAAACTAACTAATAAATTAACTAAACTAAATCTATAACTAACTAATAACTAATAAAATAACTAACTGAACTAATAATAAATAACTAAACTAATAAAACAAATAACTAATAAAAAACTAACAAGTAAAAAATAAACCTAACTATAAAACTAACTAAATAACTAAACTAATAATACTAACTAAATAACTAAACTAACAACTATTAGCAAAAACTAATAAATAATAACTAAAAACTAACTAAACTAATAACTAATAATTAATAATAAACTAATAAAAATAATAACTAAATAATAACTAATAAAAAACTAATAAACTAATAATAATAACTAATAACTAACTAACTAGTAAATAACTTATAAAACTAATAACTAATAACTAAAATCAAACTAATAAAAACTAACTAATAACTAACTAAAAACCCAACTAATTACTAAACTAATAACTAGAAAAACTAATAACTAATAAACCAAAAGTAATAGTAACTAATAACTAAAATAATAATTAAAATAAAAATTAGCTAAACTAACTAACAAATAACTAAAAACTAAACTAATATAACCTAAAAAACTAATAACTAAAACTAACTAACTAAAACTAAAATAATAATTTAATAACTAAACTAATAACTAAATTAATAACTAATAATTAATAAAAACTAACCTAATAAATAGTAATAATAATAATGATAATAAACTAATAAGACTAATAACTAAATTAAATAAAATAAAACTAATTAATAAATAATAATAAAACTAAATAACTAAACAAATAAAATAAAACTAATAACTAAAACCTAATAAACAAAACTAATAACTAAAAAGTAATAAACTAAACTAATAAACTAATACTAATAATAAAAATGTAAACTAATATACTAAAATAATATACTAAATAATAAAACTAATAAAAACTAAATAACTAATTAATAATAAAAACTAAAAACTAATAACTAAATAATTAAACTAAAACTAATAAGTAATAAGATAATCCAACTAATAATAATAATTAACAAATTATAAAAATTAATAACTTAACTACTAATAATTAATAAACCTAAAAACAAATAACTAAACTAAACTAACTAACTAAACTAATAAAACTAACAAAAACTAACTAACTAATAAACTAATAATAACTAAAAAACTAACTAATAAAACTAATAAATAATAAACTAATAAAACTAACTAACAACTAACTAATGACTAATAACTAACTAAACTAAACTAAAAACTAAAAATTAACCAATAATAATTAATAAAACTAAATAACTAAACTAAATAATGAATAAAACTAACTAATAATAATAAATTAACAAAACAAATAATAATATTAACTAATAACTAAACTAAAACTAATAACTAAACTAAAGTTCTAATTAAATAACTAACTAATAATAATTAAACCTAATATCTAATAGTTAAGAAACCAACTTATAATATACTAAACTAATGAACTAATAAGCTAACTAACTAAAAAAACTAATAAACTAATAAATAAAACTAACAAAACTAAACTAATAATAAAATTAATAAAACTAATAAACTAATAAACTAACTAATAATTAAACTAATAACTAATAAACTAACTAATAAAAACTAATATCTACCTAAACTAATAATAAACTAATAAACAACCTAAAAGACTAAACTAATAACCTAATAAACTAATAACTAAGTAACTAATAAAAACTAAACTAATAAACTAATAACTAACAAATAATAACTAACTACATAACTAATTAAAAATTAATAATAAAAATAACTAAATAATAATAATAACTAAACTAATAAATTAATAAAAACTAATAAAACTAATAATTAACAAAATAACTAATAATAACACAAATAAAACTAAAATTAAACCTAAATTAATAAATTAAAACCTAATAACTAAAATAAAACAAATAACTAATAAAACCTAAAAAATTAATAAATTGCTAATAACAATCTAATAAAACTAACTAATAAAACTAACTAAATAATAAATAATTAACTAAAACTAATAATAAATAAATAAAAACTAACTAACTAATAACCTAAACTAACAACTAATAGCTAACTAACTCATAATTGCTAATAACTTAAACTAATAAACTAATAACTTAAACTAATAAACTAATAAATAACTAAAATAAAACTAATAACTAATAAAACCTAAAAATTAATAAACTATTAAACTAATAAACTAATAATAAAAAACATATAGAACTAACTAACTAATAAAACTTAAATCCAAACCCTTAAGCCAATTTCTTAGACTTAAGCAAAATCTCATCCAAATCAAACCTAACTCAATTGATTTTCTCAAAATCAATCAATC
The DNA here is from genome assembly GCA_021442155.1 of Cymbidium sinense. Lineage (NCBI taxonomy): Eukaryota > Viridiplantae > Streptophyta > Magnoliopsida > Asparagales > Orchidaceae > Cymbidium > Cymbidium sinense. The sequence goes on along the minus strand of CM038217.1, from coordinate 82,115,944 downwards.
CTTTAATCATCATTCCAAGTACTACCTAAAATCACAATCAAAATCATCAAGTAAATCATTCAAAATCAAATGAAAATTAAAATTAATTCATTGATCGATGCTAACAAATCATGAGATAATTTAACTCAAGTTGTAATACCTAAAAATTAAAGTTTAAGTTTGCTCGAAAGATTACTCACAACTTTAATAAATTATTTGAATCAAATGCAATTTTAGTCAAATTTAAGCCTAAATTAAATCAAATCATGATTTGAATGTTAATTCACTATATATATATATATATATATATAAACAAACAAAAAATTTTAATATACACATAATCCATTTGAAATTTAAAATAAACTTCCAAATAAGAGAGGGAGAGATTAAACCAATTCAAAACATCAAACAAAATTTATTCAAAATTAGATCAAAATAATTGAGTAAATAAATAATAAATATATAATTCAAATAATTATAATTTACAAATTTCAGTTAAATTAAAACTATAATATCAAAGTTATTAAAAATTGAAAAAAGTTATAAATTAAAATAATAATAATAATAAGTCCAAAAATAATAATAATAATAATAATAATAAATATATATATATATATATATATATATATATATATATATATATATATATATATATATATATATATATATAAGCATGCTACCTGCCACCGTTCTCAACAAAAGATTCAAAATTTTTTTATTACACGTTAATCTCAATTTCATTTTTTTATAATAAAATAATCAATCTTATCTTACCGGGGAGAGCACGCGAGCTCCCTCTCTCTCTCTCTCTCTCTCTCTCTCGGCTAGCAGAACCTCTCCCCCGTTTTCATTCCTATGAACTGGACGGGAACATGACGGTAAGGAAAGTGGAGCATTTCTCCTTTGCTGTGGCAGCAGCCGCTTTTCCACTTCCTCCTAAGCTTCTCTTATCCTTATTCGAACCAGACTGCAGCCATGCAAGCCATGCCGATCTCCCTCTTCCTCCAGCAGCGAGAGTTTCTTTTCCCTCTTGAACTCCGAGAAATAGCAGCCCTTCACATGAACGACGGACTTATACTCCAAACCGGCGACCTCTTCACTTACCGATCTCCCTCTTCCGTCCTAGCCAGGTTCTGCCGGCCGTGACTCATGTTTTTCCTGAAGGCCGAGACTCCATCGCAACCCATGGCTGAATGCACATCTCCACATCCTCAACTACCTGCTTCTTCGATCAGCCTTACATCTAAGGAGAACTCCCCCAACTGGTGTTCTCTCGTGTGTCCATGATTTTTTATATTAGGATCTATACTCATGTGTCCATGACTCGAAATTATTAATAAAGACTTATGATTAACAAAAACAAATTCTAATGTTAAATAAATGATGATAAAATCTTTTTTTTTTTTTTTGCAAGTTTTAAAAGAAATTCCTTATGGAAATATTGTTTATAATTGTTGGTTGGTATAGCAAGCTATGTTTGGGATCAATTTTGCATTATGTTTTTAATTTCTTTATCTTATTTTTAAAATATGTTTATTTAGTAGGCGTTTTTAACACATTGATTCTAATATTAATCAAATTTGAACTTTTGAATTTTAATAAAATGTCTAGAAATAAAATATTTAAATTAAAATGAAAAAATAATTAAATTTAAATTTAGAATTATATTTAAAATATTTTAAAATAAAATATATTAAAATTAAAATATTATATATAAAATAAATAAAATATTATTATTATTTTATTTAAATTTTATTAAAATAATATTAATATTTATTGATTTATTTAACTTAATTTAATTCTGATTGAATATGTTGATTCATAGTTTTTCTTTACTATTTTAATATTTGATTTTTAAAATAATAATTGTGATTTTATAAGTTTTAATCTAATGAGTGAGAAATTGCAAAAAATTTCGGAAGAGCTACGTTTCTCTTTAGTTATTGTGATTTTATTATTTTTTAATGTAAAAATTATAAAATATAACTTGACAACTTTATTCCCATCTAATCTATGCCTATGATAATAATTTATTCTCCTGAATTAATTATGATTTATTAGTAAAGTGGAGTGAGAAGAAGGAAGAAAATAATATTTCATTAATTAAAAAAGTTATCCTATTTCCTAATCTTTTAAATCTGCTCTCTCTCTCTCTCTCTCTCTCTCTCGAGGTTATTTTGTTGGATGCTTTGAAAATAAATATATTTTTGATTGGAAAATTTGGAGCTTCATTAATTAAGTCTTCTTATATACATTCACATACAAATCACAATATAGCATGAAGATGCATCTATTATTACTTTCATATAAATGAACATTTAGATCATCATATTATGAATCATCTTAAGAAATTTTTACACATAAGAGAATGTTATGCTGGCTCGATGATTTGATGACATTTATGATATTACTATTATATTATAAATCATTTTTTATTTAATAGTTGGTACTATCTTATCATTCATGCCTCAAGAAATAGGAATTTCTTATTGGGTTTGAAATATCAAGCTCATTCATTATAACATATTTTTTTATAACAAGTCTCACCATATTTTTTATTGAGCTATCACTCTAAGAGCATACATTGCAATAGTAGTGATTGTGTTCACTACTTGAGTTTATTATGTAGCTTTATTTTAATTTGTATGATGCTTTGGGTAGGCCATGTTTATGCACCCTTTTTTTTTCATTTTTCTTCTATTAGCATTGTTGTTTTTGTGTTGAATTATTGTTACAGACCATGTTATTGTAATAAGATTTATTGTTTACTCATACGTATATATTTCTACTTCTAATTATTTTTATATATTTATAAATTTTGTCCATCATATACACGACACCTTTGATTAATCTTGACTTTTTTTTTATGTTTATATTAAGAGTTGAGATTATTCTTTTCATTGTATCTCATGTTGACAAGTTATATCTATAAGATATTTTTGTATTCGTCAAAAATATTTTCTTAATCCTACAAACAACATAATTGCTTAAACATGTAATCTCAAGATCTTGAACAAAGTAATTTTAACAAATTAATTAAGAATAAATCGCATACCTTGATTTGCCATGAATCTTTTTAAGTTTTGAAATTAGGTTTTCTCTTCCTTCACCTAACTTTTTATTCATGTAGTTATCTTAATAGAGAGATACTTACACATTAAAAAGTAAGAATATAACCAATAGTTTTCTCAATGAAGAGAAGCTTTATTTGATCAAACGGTCCATAAACTATTGATCAAATTCTCTCTTAACTAATACAATTTGAGTATATAATTCATTTTTAACTAACAAATTGAATAATCATTAATGTAAGTCATAGTTCATGATTAATTATATATTTATTAAGTACATAATTCTTATAGTATAGCCTTTTAGATTTGGAATGAAATAAAGTGCCACTTAAAGGATCTCACTGATCTAGAAAATGAAAATAAAATTGATCCACAACAATGCAATGCATTAACAATATTTTGAGAGCGACATTGTTGACTTGCACAATTATCCCATCATGTGAATCAGATGAATATGGTGGATCCGATAAAAAATCCGAAGTCATATAAAAAGAAGAAGAAGAAGAAGAGTTTCAATTACGTTTTAAACCATTGATAACAATTGCTTACTCATGCGCTTTATAAATTGGGTTCAAGACAAATTGAAGGTTGTCAAAATTATTCAAATGATCTCAGAAATAGATCATTCAAGTATGCTTAAAATCTATTGAAAAGGAAACTAAATTTATGAAAAAAATTGAAATCGATGAGTACAAACATGCATCACGTAATTCAGGCCAAAGTCATTGATCATTATCGAAGACATCAAGATAATATTCATTCTCAAAATCAAGTGCTGAAATGTATTCAAAGTGCTAAGATCTGTCAAGGAAGAGCCTTTTACAATCAGTTCGATCAGACCTAGAGACACTGATGGATTACGATGGAAAATCGTGCTACGCACAATGCAAAAATTACCTATAAATTCAGGATAATATATAATTCGAAATATGAGACTGATAAACTTTTGAGAGATAAAGCATGTAAAGAAAATATTAAAAAAAATCAATTATATTATAGGCTATTAACAAATACAAAACGAATAGTAGAAATCAAATATTTTGAATTTCACTATAAATTAACTGCATAATGTATAATCTAATGTGTAAATTATATTAATTTATTAATACAAAGATTATAAATAAATCAATTGAATTTAGTGAAATAAATAAATATAAATAAAGAAGATCTCATTATTAAATAAATAAAATATGTATATATATATATATATATATATATATATATATATATATATATATATATATATATATATATATATATATATATATATATATATATATATAATATATAAAACCAAACTCGTTATTGATGCGTATATATATATATATATATATATATATATATATATATATATATATATATATATATATATATATATATATATATATATATATATATATGATTATTATGAGTTGGATAAACTGACCTAATATATGCCTGTATCATACTAGTATTATGATTGGATTAAATGTAATGTTAAAAGAAAATAAAATAATATTTTGTTTTCTTATTATTGATATTAAATTAATAATAATAGACACATTGAAGATAATCTCAATTTATATATATATCAAACTCATTATTAATATTTAGATTAAATCATTTTAAGAGTAACACTCAAATGAGTTGAACATCGAAGAGAAAATAGAAATCAGCTAATTGTTTTAGATTAATATATTAACATATATGAGCATAGTTTTTGTTATATAATAAAACAAAAATAAAGTTTCGTTAAATAATGATTATTAATGAGAAAATATACTATAATTTATATATAATTATATGTGTATAATATATTGCTTAATATATTCTCTTAAGCTTAATTTCTAAAAAAATAAAAATAAAATAAAAATAATGAAAATAGAAAAATATAGCAAATAATTTCATGAAGTTAGATAACATAAAAATATTATTAGCAAAAAAAATCATTTGTTATTTCATTTAATTGGTTTAAATTAAAAGTAAAATAAATTTAAGTAATATTAATTACCTTACTGATAGCTTGAATTAATTATGATTATTGAGTAATAAAATTTAAACAAATACACAAATTTTATTTATTTATGTCTAACACCTAATATTTAATAATTATTTTTCTATTTTTTATTCATAAAAAATAATAATAGTAATATTTTTGAAGCAATTAAATTTTTTACTGTTATAAATATAAATATGAAATTTTAGACATGAAATATATAAACATATAAGAATTATATGGTATGCATATAAATGCTTCTATAAATAAAAAAGAAATAATCGTAATGCTCAATCTATATATAACTATTATGTATTATATATAAATTATTTTATATTACTATATATTAATATAATACTCACAAATACATCAATTCATAATATTTATATACATATCATTACATAATTAATACATAATTATTATATATTAATAAGAGTTAGAAAACACTATACTATTAAAATCTCAACATAAAAATTATATCGAAATTTTACATGCAATATTTTTTTATATTTTAAGCTAAATTTACACAAATTGAGAGGAGTATTTTAGTTATTGTAATCAAAAAACACTCAATTAGATAGTTTATATCAATTCATTTTATTATAGAAAGTTTTTTAGTTATTTAATTGTTCAAATGACCTCCGATTTGAGTGATTTTAGGCACGTTGGATTTGTCTCGTCGAGCCGCTCAATTCGACTATAACCAAGTTAAATTCTGAATTCATTTGATCATCCTATCAAGGTTTTGAAATTTTTATATATAGATTTTCGGTTTAATTCAAGCTTAATTAGGCTCAATTTTACCTAATTCTAGTATTAATAGACTTGTCTCATCTCACTGAGTCGTTTAATTTGATTGTATAATATTTTAACATGAGATTTATCTTTGATTTATAAAATTTTAAAGAAATATATCAATTGTATTATAACTTTGTATTAATGATTGTATGTATCTTATTTTCGTAGTAATATCATGGGATGCCATTTTAACGACTTGAAGGTGAGATAATGGGTTTATTTTTATTCATTATGCATAAGATCCCATATGGTAAACAGATATCCAGAAAGAATGAAACTTCTTGCCGTAGTGAGCACACTGAAAATGGTGGAGAAAAGAGATCAGATACCAAAGATATTCAGCAGAAAGTTGAATTTTCAATTGCTTCAAAAACAGCTGGTCGCAAGAAATTGAGCAAAAATGCTGCTCCTTGACTGCTCTACACAGAAGCTGCTTTCTGTGATGAAGCCAGGAAAAATCTTGCTGAGTTTCTTCGGAATGGCAGTGAAAATGAATCACTGTCTTCTATTCAGTTATCAAAATCCTTGGGTAGAATACTTTCTTTTCCCGGATTTGACCACTTGTCTCCAAGACATAAATTGGCTAGAGAGAAGGATGCCGTGTCTCTTCAGGAACATACTTCTTTGTACCATATCACTCTGAACAACAAAAAAATACTGCAGAGTATTTGGATCTTTTGAGGAATAAGGAAAGCTTCCCCAGCACTGATAAGATCCAGGAAGCTGAAAATGGTATTTTTAAACTATGTAAACAGTAACTTTAAAATTCATTTTCTCTCCGTGTTTCTGTTTTGCTAGTTCTGAAATATTTACAGAAATAATAGAGATTGTGGGAGTTGATGACAAAGAATGCATTCAAATTGAAGAGGTTAGCCAATTAGAAGCACAATCTGCATGGATTATCAATGAAGATGATCTACCTAGTGGAACATTCAAGGACGAAAAATAAAATATTTAAATTAAAATAAAATTATTTAATTTTATACCTCAAAATTTTAATTTAGAAATATATTTAAAATATTTAATACTAAAATATCTCAAAATTAAAATATTATATATTAAGTTTATTCACCTTCGTAATTTTATACTCATCTATGACTATGATAATAATTTATTTTTTTGATTTAATTGTGACTTATTTGCTAAGAGTAGTAAGCGAGAAGAAAATATACTCTATTAATAAATAAATTATCTAAATTCATAATTTTATAAATTTTCTTTCTCAAAAGGTTATATGGTTAAATATTTTGAAAATAAATACATTTTTTAAATTTAAATATAACTTAAATATAATTTATTATGAATATTTTGAGTTGTTTGGTTTCTTTTTAGATAAAAATAATAAATTATTTTCTCATATTTATTTGATTATAAAATAAATAAAAAATACTTAAGAGAGAAAACCAAATAAAAAATAAAAACTCAAAATTACTTCTAGGAGCAGTCAGCAGATCAGCTCATGGCTCAAGAAAGTATCTGTACTCTTCGAAAATAAATGTGTTTTAGACTGTAATGAAGCTATTCTTGAAATAGAAAAATGATCTGCATTTCGACTTCTGGGCTTCTACGTTTGCTCCTGTCTCCATTTAAAGTCTATCACATTTAATAGCAATATTACTAGACTAATAAAACAACTACATATATGAAACTTGCTTCCATGTTGAAGAGCTTTATGGGCTAAATAGCCTCACCTCTGTGCAACATCGATATAAGCAATTGTCTAAATCTCTGGTGTCTGTGCCATCCCAAAAGCCTTCAATCTTTTCAGAAGCGTATTTGAATTGGCTTTGCTGATAAGAAAATTATGGACACTAATGATAACAATGAAGAAAACTCATGCACAGTGATACTTGGCCCTCTTTAAGTTTTTCAATCTGTTTCTTGAAAATAAGCAAATGCCCTAAGCTCTATCTCGACAATGAATTGCTGCAATATATGAAATTCCTAGTCGAAATCCATGCATGCCGACAACTACAAAATGGTGACCTATATTATGCCTTTTATAATTTTTAACAACATTTAATTTTGTTTAAAAAAAACTCAATTTATGGCCTCTTTCAGGACTAAGTAAAAAATAAATGAGATGTCTAATTTGCCATCCTCGATAAACCTGAGTTGTTGCATATGTCTCAACTGAAATCATCTTATTGGCATCTCAAGCACTTGTTGATTACAAAATTGTGGAGCTTAGCCGCCGAATTCACCATCCTATTTATCATTATTATTGTCCTTTTTAGATCTGCTAAATCGAATTAATTTGCTTAACATATTATATACATTCACGTACAAATCATGATTGTAAAAATCTCTCTCTCTCTCTCTCTCTCTCTCTCTCTCTCTCTCTCTATATATATATATATATATATATATATATATATATATATATGTTACATGATGTACTTAACATATGCTTAGATCTATATGTATGAGCATATTATTCAACATATATATCATGTAAATTAAAAGTTAACTTTAAAAATATATTAAATAAGTATTTTAAGTAAATTGTCTCTTCATTTTTTATTTTAAATATGTTACATCAAAAATTTAATAACAACTTAATATTAAATTTTTTTGCACTATTTTTTTTCTTATTTTTCATAAAATATTTATTATTATTTTATTACAAAAAATAATTTAAGATATTTAATAAATCTAATTATTTTTATGAACAATTCAAATGAGTTTATATTTGTATTAATTTATTACATATTTATTTAAGTTGTGTAATTATTTTAGAATATTTAATTTTTTTTAAGATATAATATTATAACTTTGCATTTAATGATTGTATTTATCTTATTTTCATAGTAATATCATATGATGCCACTTTAAGGACTTGAAGGAGAGATAGCTTAAGGGGGTTTATTTTTATTCATCCAATAAAAGTTATGAGTAAATATATTATTATTATTATTTAATGATGAGAAAAAAAAATGAAATAAAATAAAATGCTGCAATTAATGTATACATCGAGTATTTAATTAGTGTTTAATTTTAATCAATTTGGCTAATTCATAGTTGGATTGGACTGCCAACTTCTATGTGTTGACTTAAAGTCAATCACTAAAAATGAATGGTTGCGGTAAAAATCTCACATGGGGTAGAGTTGTCTATTAGACTATTTTATTTATCTCATTGATGAGGACATAGATGGTCGTTCAATCACGATATTACTATAATGAATAATTTCTAAACAATTGTCTCAAAAATACTCAAAATATTTAAAATTTATTTTAAGCATTTTCAAAATAATATGTATATTTGAAATAAAAAAATTAAAAATATTTTAAAAATATAGCAATTAAATACACTTTTTCAAAATAGAAAATAAAAAATAAAAAGTCTAATAAAATTGATCTCAAATAAGCCCAAAATATTTGGAGCTCGTGTCAAGATTTTTAAAAAACTTATGAATTGATCAACCAATCAATTCTATATAGATTCAAAATCATTTTTGCATAGAATAAGAGATTGAACCAATAAATTGGATAGATATTTATAAAACTTGGTGATGCTAATATTAATCAATTTTGAATTTTGAATTTTAATAAAATGTCAAGAAATAAAATATATAAATTACAATGAAAAAATAATTAAAATTTTATTTTTTTCTAATTTGAATTTAGAATTATATTTAAAATATTTTAAAATAAAATATCTTAAAATTAAAATATTATATATAAAATAAATAAAATAATATTATTATATTATTTAAATTTAATTAAAATAATTTTAATATCTATTAATTTACTCAATTAAATTCTGATTGAATTTGTTGATAATAATTTATTTTCCTGAATTAAATATAATTTATTAGCGAAGTGGACTGAGTATATATATTAATATAAGATATATATATATATATATATATATATATATATATATATATATATATATATATATATATATATATATATATATATATATATATATATATATATATATATATATATATATAAAATAAGCACGTTAAAAATAATCTCAATTTATATGTATATCAAACTCATTATTAATATTTAGATTAAATCATTTTAAGAATAACACTCAAATCAGTTAAACATAGAAGAAAAAAAGAGCATTTCTATAGCTGCTAATTACATTAGATTAATATATATAAGTATAATTTTAGTTATCTAAAATATACATATTATATAATAAAATGAAAATAAAGTTTCGTTAAATAAATTAATAACAAGAATTCTCTTTAAATCTAGTTTTATAGCTCTGCTCTACTCTGTTGCAGTGCCCATCAGCACCCCTATTTCATATTTTTCTCTATCATCTAAGATTTTGAATTCATTAGTATCCTTCTTTTTTAATAACTGTTTTATATCAATATTTATTACAAAAGCAATTATCAAATCCTTCCTCATTTATTTTCAAGATTGTGCTATGATGATATCCGTCGATCTCGTATATTCCCGATATATAAAAAATCGGATACATTGAACTCACGCAGCTTTTCAGTAATCATCACAGTTAACGCGATAGATTTGAAAAAAATATTAAGTGCAGGTCGCATCCGGAGTCCAATCAAATTTTTTTTCTTTTTTTTTATCAAAAAAAAAATGGGGAGACGAGAGAGAGAGAGAGAGAGAGAAGAGAGGCAGCTAGGCTGTATATTCATGCCTTTATTGTTATTGTTCTCCTTATTGCATTCGGAGATTGAACAATAGAAAGGGATGGAGAGAGTTGTAACGATTCGTTTTCAGAGGTTCAAGCAGTCTTCTAGGTACCGAGAGGCTGCCATCGAGCTTGGGAATGAACTGGTACATAGGAATAAACTTCAAATTTTGAGTTTTTCGTCACTTATCTTTCTAAATGCTTAATCAAAATTATTTTTGTAATATCATGTTTAAATCAACAAGCTAAGATTTTGATCGATTCACGCTTTGATAGTTTCAAAGAATATAGGTTAGGAGATTTTTTTTCTCCTATTTATATTGAATTTGTGAATGGGAGTTGAAATGATAAGATTAGCGAAAAACGCCGTGAGTAATTTGCTCGTAACAACCCTACGGGCTTGACCTAACATTACCTTTGTCATGTGTATGGACATTTTAATATAGCTCTTGTTGGTAATGAAAAGAAACTATGGAGCTATTTGTTGTTAAACTAACGGAAAGAGGTATTTAAGTTACGCCATTTTCTGTAAAGAAATATTGCATTTCGGGTATCTGGACTCATTAACATGTTAGCCTTTTGCTCTAAATCAGATTAATTTATTACATTTTTTATATTTATCTTTAATTATCTAAAACTTGAAAGAATGATGACCGTCATGTCTCTCTCTCTATACAATTAATCTTCGAATACTTTCTTTTCTATTTATATAATAATGGTTTGTTGTAGTTCCATTTTACACTCGATTCAATAAAATGCTTTTCGATTGTTTTATTTATTCAATATTTATTTGTTTATAAGAGTGTATGTAATCATTATCCATCATACATCGCCCATTTTAATTGTTGATTTTCAGACAGATAGGGATTGGTGGAATATGAGGGAGTGTTATGAGTGTAATTTTATAATTTGAATGTGTGAGGGCTGAGCTGAGGTTAGATTGAAGATCTTGTAGAACTCACATAATATACTAGTTTCTTTTAGTTAATGGAGATGCTTGGATATATTATAATACATTTCATGAATATCTTAATAGTTTAAAATAGGGCATTGCGCTTCCAGTTAATAATAGTCTTCTAGATATCTAATTATGGTTTTTTATGACATAGTGCACCTTGTGTGTGCTTAAATTGGTTTTAAGTGCATGGGAGGTCTCACCAATGAATGACGCTTGAAGTCTAATTGCTTTTATTTAACTTTCCAAATAGAAAAAAAAACTTTTCAGAGCTTAGTCACTTTGAATTTTTAGTTGTTCATTTTCGGTTATTATTTTTTAGGGGGCCAGATGTATTTAATTAAGGCCATATTTGAACATTCAAACTTTATTTGTTAGAATGCCTTTTTTGTTAATCTTCAGCTGCTTTAATATTTTAAGTGTTGTTAGAAATTTTGCTTACTCGTATTTGTTTTTTTTTTGCCTACGGAGTCATTCAGATGTCTTTGATGACCAGGGAGGTCAGTTATCCACCTCAAGTTTTTTTTTAAATGTTATGTTGAATTTATTTTACTAAGGAACTGCTTGCTATGAAATTTCATGTAAAGTTATTGCAAGGTTTTTTTTAAAGTTTTGCGGACATTTAATAATCATTTGTTGAACTACGATTATAAATATGAGCAATCATATTAAGCATAAACTTGTTTTAATTCCATCTAGTCTAACATAGTTAGGTTCGATCCATATTTTGAAGGCAACTCTAGAGGCTATTCTACTCAGCTAATACCCGAGTAAAAATCTTAATCAAAGCAAAGAAATTTTTGTACTACATCGTTGATTAAGAATCATTTTATTATGTTATTTAGTGTGTTTTATTGTTGGTCACCTATATTGCCGATGCCATCATATAGATAATCAAAAATTATATTTTTAAGATATTTATTGTCATAGGTATAGATTAGATGAGAATAAACTTATCGAGGTGAAGAAACTTATCTTTTTCTAAAGACGGCTTCAATAATTGAAAGGATTGGACTGAGATATGTGCAATTTCTTGTATTTTATAATTTTTCATATTAAAAATTATAAAATCACAATATGTAATTAATCTATCTCATGCGAGATGCTCCGATGATGACCACCATCGCAACCATGTTTGCAACCCTTTAACTTTACTTTTGGCGGTAACCAGTAGGTGCACCTCTTTCTCTCCTTATGGAAGCTGTGCCTATTTGCTTCAGGTTTTGTTTATGTCTTAGTTCACTGACTCTAGTCCCCTTTCCCTTCCTTACTCTATTTTTCTTTGGGTTAGGTAATTTATTTTTTGGTAATGCCTTATGGTGGTGTCTTTGTCTCCTAACTTGTTAATGTCTGTGTCTTCTGTCTTCTAATCTCTTTATTTCTTCCAGTTTTGTATATGTAACTTTTTTATTGCATTTGGAATATATTGAGCTGCTCTTAAACTTTTCAAAAAAATTAATAACAAGAATTTATCTTTAAATCTAGTTTTATAGCTCGCTCACTGTCTATCCCATCCCCTATTTCATTTCATATTTTTCTCTATCATCTAAGATTTTGAATTCATTAGTATCCTTATTTTGTAATCAACAAGTGCTTGAGATGTCAATAAGATGATTTCAGTTGAGGTTTAGGGTTTAGGTTTTAGGGTTTAGGGTTTAGGTTTTTGGGTTTAGGGTTTAGGGTTTAGGGTTTAGGGTTTGGGGTTTAGGGTTTAGGGTTTAGGGTTTGGGGTTTAGGGTTTAGGGTTTAAGGTTTAGGGTTTAGAGTTTATAAAAAAAATAGAAAAAAACTTGATTGGACTCCGGATGTCGCAGATCCTGAGTGACTAATATTTTTTCCGTCTTCGCTAACTCGTGATGATTACCGAAAAGTCATGGAATGTATCCAGATTTTTATATATCGGGAATATACGAGATCGACGGATATCATCATAGTGCAATCTTGAAAATAAATGAGGAAGAATTTGATAATTGATTTTGTAATAAATATTGATATAAAAGTTATTAAAAAATAAGGATACTAATGAATTCAAAATCTTAGATGATAGAGAAAAATATGAAATAGAGTGCGGATGGGCACTGCAACAGAGCAGAGCAGAGCTATAAAACTAGATTTAAAGATAAATTCTTGTTATTAATTTTTTTTTTTGGAAAAGTTTAAGAGCCAGGCTCAATATATTCCAAATGCAATAAAAAAGTTACATATACAAACTAGAAGAAATAAAGAGACTAGAAGACAGAAGACACAGACATTAACAAGTTAGGAGACAAAGACACCACCATAAAGCATTACCAAAAATAAATTACCTAACCCAAAGAAAAATAGAGTAAGGAAGGGAAAGGGGACTAGAGTCAGTGGACTCAGACATAAACAAAACCTGAAGCAAATAGGCACATCTTCCATAAGGAGAGAAAGAGGTGCAGCCTACCAGTGGTTACCTGCACTGCCAACCAAAGTAAAGTTAAAGGGTTGCAAACATGGTTGCAGTGGAGGTCATCTAGACCGGGGCCGCATCTCTGCATGAGATAGATTAGAATACCCTCGTCCAGCACATAATTGTGATTTTATAATTTTTAATATGAAAAATTATAAAATACAAGAAATTGCACATATCTCAGTCAATCCTTTCAATTATTGAAGCCGTCTTTAGAAAAAGATAAGTTTCTTCACCTCGATAAGTTTATTCTCATCTAATCTATGCCTATGACAATAAATATCTTAAAAATATCATTTTTGATTATCTATACGATGGCATCGACAGTATAGGTGACCAACAATAAAACACACTAAATAACATAATAAAATGATTCTTAATCAACGATGTAGTACAAAAATTTCTTTGCTTTGATTAAGATTTTTTACTCGGGTATTAGCTGAGTAGAACAGCCTCTAGATTTGCCTTCAAAATATGGATCGAACATAATTATGTTAGACTAGATGGAATTAAAGCAAGTAAAACAAGTTTATGCTTAATATGATTGCTCATATTTATAATCGCAGTTCAACAAATGATTATTAAATGTCCGCAAAACTTTAAAAAAAAACCTTGCAATAACTTTACATGAAAATTCATAGCAAGCAGTTCCTCAGTAAAAGAAATTCAACATAACATTTAAAAAAAAAATTTGAGGTGGATAACTGACCTCCCTGGTCATCAAAGACATCTGAATGACTCGGTAGGAAAAAGAAAACAAATATGAGTAAGCAAAATTTTTAACAACACTTAAAATATTGAAGCAGCTGAAGATTAACAAAAAAGGCATTCTAACAAATAAAGTTTGAATGTTCAAATATGGCCTTAATTAAATACATCTGGCCCCCTAAAAAATAATAACCGAAAATGAACAACTAAAAATTCAAAGAGACTAAGCTCTGAAAAGTTTTATTTTTTTCTATTTGGAAAGTTAAGCCATAAGAGCAATTAGACTTCAAACGTGCGTCGCTGCAGTGGGAGCAAAGACCCCACCGACCTGTTAAACCAATTTATTCAAGAAGCACACAAGGAGCACTATGTCATAAAAAAATCATAATTAGATATCTAGAAGACTATTATTAATTGGAAGCGCAATGCCCAATTTTAAACTAATAAGATATTCATGAAATGCATTATAATATATCCAAGCATCTCCATTAACTAAAAGAAACTAGTATATTATACGCGAAGTTCTGCCACACAATTCCAAGATCTTCAATCCTATTTCACCCTCATTCAAATTATAAAATTACACTCATAACACTCCCTCATTTTCCACCAGTCCCTATCTGTCTGAAAATCAACAATTAAAATGAGCGATGTATGATGGATAATGATTACATACAAAACACTCTTATAAACAAATAAATATTGAATAAATAAAGCAATCCGAAAAGCATTCTATTGAATAGGGTGTAAAATGGAACTACGCCGCAACATGTGTCATGATCTCATAAATAAGTACAGCAACAAACCATTATATAAACATGAGAAAAGTTTATAGTAGAAAGCTATTCCGAAGATTAACTATATTAGAGAGAGAGAACCCTAGAACATGACGGCCATCATTCTTTCAGGTTTTAGATAATTAAAGATAAATATAAAAAAATGTAGTATATTAATCTGATTTAGAGCAAAAGGCTAACATGTTAATGAGTCCACATACCCGAAATGCAATCTTTCTTTACAGAAAATGGCGTAATTTAAATACCTCTTTCCGTTAGTTTAACAACAAATAGCTCCATAGTTTCTTTTCATTACCAACAAGAGCTATATTAAAATGTCCATACGCATGACAGAGATAATGTTAGGCTGCAAGCCAGCCAGGTTGTTTACAGCTAGCAATCCCCTCCACCAAAATTACTTCGACGTTTTCGTCCTGCTAATCTTATCATTTCAACTCCCATTCTGAAATTCAATATAAATAGGGAGAAAAAAATCTCCCAACCGATTTATATTCTTTACAAGAAGCACTATCAAAGTGTGAATCACCGATCAAAATCTTAGCTTCCGTTGATTTAAACATGATATTACAAAAATAATTTTGATTAAGCATTTAGAAGCCAATAAGTGAACAGAAAAAACTCAAAATTTGAAGTTTATTCCTATGTACCAGTTCATTCCCAAGCTCGATGGCAGCCTCTCGGTACCTAGCATTCTTTCCCGGGCTACTTCCGCAGCAGACGCAGATCCTACAAAACGAGATACGTACAACTCTCCATTTTCATTCCCAAGGAATTCTACCTCTGGTTTCACCTCCATCCCTTTCTACTGTTCAATCTCCGAATGCAATAAGGCGAAGAACAATAACAATAAGGCGATAGCCATGAGATCCTTAGTTCTCGGCGCTATGACTGAATTGTTGGCCTTTCATGGTGCTGAAATATGACATCGAGGTGCTGGCCTTTCATGGTGCATAACATGGCACCAATGTCGTGGCACCCACATCTGCACCGAGGCGCTAGTCAGCTTATCTCATAAGTTACTATGGGGTCAAAAAGATAAATTTAATTATAATAAATCTCATAACTAATGTGTATGAAAAGCATTGTAACCTGATGCTATGACCTAGTGCCTCGATGCTATGACCCAGTGCCTCATTGCTAAGACCTAGAGCCACGACCAAATAAAATGAGGTTTTCATTTCCCTTTTAATCGACGGTACAACTATGAAGAATCTTGACTATTACCAAATAAAATGAGGTTTTCATTTCCCTTTTAATTGACTGTACAACTATGAAGAATCATGACTACTACCCTAACACCACAATGCGATAGTGCGGCGCTTTTCCAACAGTCAAAGGGCCAAGAATTCTAACACCGTGACATCGTCCCAGTCGAGGCCACGGGCCTCAGCTCTCATGTCATTTAAAATGTCACCTTAGCATCATTAGGTCTCACTATAACAACACCTAAGCACTGGCAATTAAATTATAAATAAATCCTAACATGATTTTAGAGGAAATCTGGTTGAATATATGCTAATATGCCTCAAGAAAAAATATACTCTCACCCATCTCACCAAAGATAGTGGAGCGCATCCTTGAAAGTATTTTTTTTCCTAAGCAATTAGATTTCTAGTGATTCTATTGAGGATTTCTTCTCTCTCCATCTCTGGTTGGAAAATTAAAAATAAATGGTGTTCTAAGAATATCTCAGGTTTATATTCCTTACATTCTTTGATTTTAGTAGAACTTGACTTTAGATTTACACTCGGGTTCAAAATCATCCATGGTAAGTTTAATAAATATGATGATTGTCAAATTAGGGAAAGGATCCACTATCAGATTCCCACAACCTATAATCAACATCGATTCCACTAGAGCAACTATCCAATTTAGAACAATCTTTGAGGTTGTCCAGTTTCTACTGGCTAGACCCCTAAATACATTCATGCCTAAGGTATCAAGCAAAGAAAATAGGTCAAACTTAATCACCTTAAATGATCCCAGGTCTGACATAACCTCAAAGTGAATATCTGACTTTAATAGGTTATCAAAGATAGCCCTGATAATGTATGGTAAGGACAAAATGACTAGCCTAAATTGAAATCTATCATCATCAAACCACTTAGTAGTGCATCTAAGAAATAGAACCCAGCATAAAACACTATCCGAGCTTCGAATGGCAAAAACACTAAGATGTCCCGAAGAACTTGAAGGAAATACAATGCCTCCCATAGATCTACCAGACTACTTATTAATTTTGAGTAGCAATCTAACCCACATGTAGAGTCCAATATACATATTGGTAATAACTTTGACTTGCTGAGATGGGTCAAAAGAAATAACTCTGAATAAGTTATAAAAAAATCATTTTAGGACAAACTAATAAGTCCCATGTCACAAAATCAATCATGGCAAAAGGAAACAAGTTTTTTCTCAAATTTATAAGTTCTTGAAGGCTATCAAGAATAGAGGTCTTTAAAAAAGGATCAAGAAATTTGTGAGCCAGGTTACAAAACCAATAATTTCTACTTTATGAAAAGTAAGAATATCATGAAGTATCATCTTGCTCATCTTGAACATAAATCAAGACCAAAAAATTTGATGATCCATGAGCATTGATAGCAAGCCATCCAATCCAAAACAAATAAATGTCCAATTATTAGAAGGTCCCGACAACAAATAAAGCCATATCACCTAGGTCATTATAACTCGATGACCACCAAAGTGTGACATGGGACTCATTCTCAAAGATCCATCATCAGGAGGTTTGTAATATGGAGGGCCAAAGAATTAAAAGATGTCAAAGATGAGAGACCTCGGTATGAATCAGCTCCCCTAGATAATGAAGAAGTTGACTCTCCTTTCATCAGCTAGAAACATCGATTTGAAAAGAACTAGCCAATGGATGATGACATGGATGATCAACTTTTCTAGAAAAATGAAGATCTCCCAACCAATGAAGAAATGCAAAGTTCATAACTCCAAAATAATGAAGATGTTGATCATTTGTAGGTCAAGATTGTTTGTATGGTTGACACTCATCTATGAAACAAATGTGTAGATTATGAATAACAAACCAAGTAGGATTAATAGGAAAACCCAAGTCACTGAGAGCCTAGAGATGAGGCTCAAGTAGAAGTGGTAGTGACTGAGAACTCATGGATATTGTAGCAAGACTACAACAACATATGGGTTCCCAACTATGGTGTTCTAATTTGGAGTTGTTGGGATACCATACAAATCTTAGAGGGTACTTATTGAAGTGAATGGGTATGATATTGAGGTATGATGTACCATCTCAAAAGATAAAAATATCACCCTATAAAGAACCTAATCACCTAATAAGAACTCCTAAGGTAGATGGGCCTTGGTATATACTGAGATATTTCGCCTACTTTAAATAGAAAAGTAAAGAAGGGTTTATTTTATGTTGGGCTCTTAAATTCCCAATGAAAGCAAGCTTCCATAGTTAATTACATCCTACGAAATAAGGATTTCCTAAGAAAACTCTCGATTAAGTAGTCAATCGACATCTCCAACGATTTCAAGGTTAGACTTTCAAAAGATTAGGTATTTTTGGAATTTCAAATGGGCAAGTTCAATTTGGAAGACTTATTTTTGAATTCAAAAGGAAGATAAGTAGAGAGCACTCATGATACTAGGAAGCCTAGTGAGCACTCCAGTCTACCATATAGTGAGGTTTTATATGTTTGAAAGAGAATATTTATTTTTGTTTTAGTTGAAATTTTATTAGAATGCTAGGACTTATAGTCTAGCAACACAAGATTGTGGAAAAGCCTAAGAGGTGATAACTTATACTCATAGCCTAAAGGAAATAAGTAACCTAAAATCCTAGATCTAGGATGCTATAGCACAAGCTAAAAGTACGACCTAAGTCTAATCAGAAAATGGGACATAATGGTTTACCTCTACAAGAGAGGATAAACCCATCCCGACTCTTTTGGACTTCCAACCACCTAGAGTGGCCAACAGTAAACACCTCCTATGCTTCAAAACCATGTAGGTCGGTCTTATGTAAGTGCAAGATAGCAAGACTTTTTTTACTTAGGAACAAAGACTAGAGTCCTAAACTCACTTCCTAAGAGACTAGATCATGATTGGAATGAATTCATGACTTAGACTAATGCAAAATTTACAATTTTTTATATCAATTTGTAATATTCATTTATACAAATGCTTAGGATAATTATGCCTGAATGCATGATGAGGTAAGGTTAAGGGCTAAATCAGAAGGAGGAGGTTTTCTCCACTATAAGGGATGCCCTCAAAGGTCAATCATTCCCCTATCATGCAAGAATGGAGACTCTCACTATTCAAGAGCAAAATAAGTGTTATGCATGATGTTATAACATTCAACATTCAACTAAGGGGTTAGGAAATCTTTTAATTATCTTGATTATAGCCTAGGCTTTAAGGCGAGTGTTGACCTTGCTTTTGGAGTGAGGACTCTTCTTCTCTATCTTAGACTTAGGAGTCCTCTAGAAACTAGAACTTCTCTAGTCATAGGATACTTTTAGTGGTTAGGTGAACACTAAACTTAAGCCTAAAGACTTAAGTATAGCATGCTAGATTTAGGCTATGCCTTAGGACCTAAGGAAACCCACCTATCCTATGGCCTATGCCTATCCCCTTTAACCAAATCAAACCTCAAGTCAATCCAACCAAACCCAATTGAATTTCATTCCATATCCAAGCTCTAAGCCAAAATGATTTAAACCTAAACCTAAACCCATCCTAATGTCATAATCCAATCCTATGGACTTAACCCAAACCTCCTTCAAATAAACCAAATTCAATTAATTTTCACAAATACACTTTAACCATTCAAACCTTTATTTCAAACACTTCCAAAAAAAACTATAATCAAACCAATTGATCAAATCAATTCAATTCACCCAAGCAAGCCCATTTGAACCCAAAATGTCCAAATGAGCCAAAATCTAATTAAACCCAAATCAATTGCAATCAAATCCATCAATCAACTCTCAATCAATCATCAAACTCAACTCAATCTAATTCAACTCAAAACCAACTCAATTGATCATTTAGGTTCACTTGACCTAAAGTGACCTAAATGATCCATTTCAACCAAACTCCAATCCAACCCAAATTGGATTGAACCAACATATTCAATACCTTCTATAAAGATTGTTCATCATCATTGATTGTCTAATTGCAATCAATTGGGTCAAACCAAGTCAATTTGGTCATTTGATCAAGTTGACCCAATTAGCCTACATAAACCAAATTGAACTAAACATCATTCCAAGCTCAATTAATTGAAACCAATGATATCTACCAATCTTAGATTGATCCTTGAATATGATTTTGACCATCAATTAAGCCAAACCAAGTCCGATTGGCCTCTTGAACAAAGCTAACTCGATTTGACTTAAAGGGTCAAATTGGGCCAAATCACAATCCAATCCAAATTGATGGAAACCAATGCTTTAAATTCATCATAAATTGATTACTAAACACCCTTGGTGGAACCTAATTTGACCAAGTTAACTTATTACCACTTAAATTAACTTAAAGGGTCAAATTGGCCTAAATCATTCTAAATCTAAATTGATTAAAATTAATATATATAATCATCTTCAAATAATCAATTGATTTTAAACTAACACCTAACTCAAGCCAATTTGTCCATTTGACCAAATTGGTCAACTTAGCTGATTTGACCCATATTAACCCATATGGGTCAAATTCAAATCTAATTCAAATCAAGCCAAACAAATTAAACCAAAACATCCCAAATCATTATTTGATCTTATATTAACCCATTGGTTTGACCCAATTTGATCAATTGGTCAACATAATCTAACCTAGCCTAATTTGACCTACATGAGTCAAATTGAGCCAAACCCACTCAAACCAAGCCAAACTCATTCAAACTTGGCATGGCCCATTCTTGGGTCACCATGGGTCAGCCCAAATCAAACCCAACTGAAACCAAACCTGATAAAGCACCCCAAATGGGACAAAACCCAATTTTGGGTGGTCAAACCCCCTCCTTTACATTTGGCATCCACCCTTAGTTTAGTTTGGACCCTTGACCCTATAGCTAACCTAATCCAAAGCTGGTTGGATCACCATATGTCAAATGAGGTGAGCTAACCCACCTCCTTTCATTGGCTCACCATAAGAAGCAAGGACAAGCCATGGTATCCCACCTCAAACCCTCACCCACTCAAATTGATCCACCTCAACCCTTCTCGATGTCCGGCCTACTACGGGTGAGCATTATCCTAGAGCCAATTATTATGATTTGAGGGGAGGAGTGTATACTCCTCCCCATCTCATTCAAACAAACAACCAAGCATTCTCAGAGCAAGAGTGAGTTAAGAAGAATCTCTTAAGCACTTCCCCAAATTCCTTTGGCCTCCCCATCAGGAAACACCAAACCCAAAATAGGATAGAGCCTCCACGTTGTCCAACCCCATCTAAACTTAGCAAACTCAAATTAACTTAAACCCCACCTTCATCAAGCTTCAATGATCAAGAATTAATCGATTCTCGATCAATTCGAGCACCAGAGACCCTTCCAAGACCAACTCCGATGAGGATTCCCGTGGCATTTAATCCATTGAGCCATCAGTGAAGAGGAGGTGCGAGCTTCTCAGCAGGGCTTCATCTCCTTAAGATGAAGCTACATCGATCGATAGACCACCAGTCCTGAGCTTTGGCGATGTAAATTCTAGAAAACCATTGAAAATCTAATTTTTGTTTGGCCTTTGTGAAAGAAATCTGTCTCACATGATTTTCACCATTAGATCCCTCTAAATTTCTTCTTAAAGCTTTTAGAGTCAATCTCGAGGCCTCACGAGCTTCAGTGACCACGGATCGAGTGAGGGAGGGCAGATGGTGTCCATCTTCCATCGCTTTGAGGGACAACGGATCATCCATTGTCCATTCCACATGATTAGAATAGATGGCCATGATTTAATCCTCTATAAATTTGATTTTAATCCTAATCCATGGGATTAATCCCTATAGTTCAATCTGTGATCGGATGGCAGGGATGAAAGTGCATCCACTACCATTGATTAGATCATTTAAGTGGCAAATCCTATACCAAGTGGAAAGCGATGCCACGTCAGCCTCCCGCATGGCACTGACGGGATTAGAGGTTAATTAAGGTTTAAAATGTGATTTAATTAGCCAAAACTTTAAAAATTTATAACTAATTTTAGGGAAATTAGAAAAAATATGAATAAATACATTTTAGAAATGTTAAATAGAGGAGAATTTAATAAAAATAATTTTGTTTAATTTTGAATAGTGGTTAGGGATTAATTAGGTTTGAATGTTTATTTAATTAGCTTAATTAAGCTATAATTACTTTGGAAATTAATCCCAAACTTGGCATGTTGATTTAATGGGATGACCTCTGCCTCCCATGATTTTATTGGGATTTATTGGTTATGTAATTAGGGGAATTTGAAATTCAAACCTTAATTACCCTCTTAAGTGATTTAATGATTATTTAAGGCTCTAAATAGTAAAAATTAATTGATTTTTTCTTCATTAATCATTGGTTAATAGTGAGATGATGAGGGGGACTGATTGGAACCTCTTTCCTAATTACTTTTTCAAATTCATTTCATTAAAGAGAATTAATTAATGTGAGGTTTAATTAAGATATTAATTAATCAATTAATAATGATATCAAATCAAATTAAATTGATAATCACTTTAGATGATTAACATTCAAATCATGGGTTCCTCTTTATGTGTTCAATAACATAAAGACCCTTAAGGAAATTATGATTAGCCCATAAGTGTAGGAAAATCAAAAAAATACTTAATTAGATTCTTTAATTTAATTAATCTCTAATCACGAGCTAATTGCATTAGGTCCTTTAGGAGCATTGCAAGTTTATTTCCTTGATTTGCATATCATTTGTGGCTCATGATTAAATGGTCAATTAAATTAAAGAAGCATAGGAAAGGGTAATTAAATAGATTATTTAATGGTTCAACTTAATTACATTATAAAAATCACTTAATTATCTTTCCTTGAACAAATTAAAATCACCAACATGGGGATGGGATAAAAATAACAAGTCTTTCTTCTTCTTTAGGTTTAATCAAAATCCAAAATCAAATTAATAAGAAGCTTTGGTTTTCTTTAAATGATTTTATTTAATGTGATTGTCCTTAGAATTAGTGTAGTTGAATGAATTATGTGAAAATGTTTGGCTATTCCTTTTAAATCACCTTAAATGTTGTATGTCATGTGATATCATGCATTCATATTTTCAAATCAAATGAAATTAGCTTATGTAAAATTGCATGTGTTTGGCTTAATCTTATTAGTTGGGTGGCTATTATCACTAATAAATTTAAAATTATTTTTCAAAAATTATAAATTGATAATAACATTTGGAGTGAATATGAATGTATATAGTATTTGTTTTTATTTATAGCTTAAGCATGTGAAGGTAGTTCTTTGTTTCCTATATTCATGTATAGGAATTTGCATATGTTTGAATGATAATAAGTATATAGTCTGGACACCCAGAATACGAGGCTTTAAGTAGCCCCAAGGAGGTCATTTGATTATCTCATTCCCTAGTTAACTAAGGCACATACTTATTTAATTTTATTCCAATGTATATGTATATTAGAATTTGGATAGAGCTTTACTTTGCATGTATAAACAATTCAACCAAAAATACAATCTTTTGCATGATTTTCATTCTTATAGTTATGTACACCATTTGTGGTGTTTATTTTCGGAAGGGTCATTGTGGACACCATGCAGATCACAGGGGGCACTTATTGAAGTGATCGGGTGTGACATTGAGGTATGATGTACTATCTCAAAAGATAGAAACTTCACCCTACAATGGACCTAATCACTTAATAAGGACTCCTAAAGCATGATGGGTCTTCGTATATAGCATAGATTATTCCCTTACTATAGATGGAAGAGTAAAGCAGGGTTCATTTTAAGCCGAGTTCTTAAGTTCCTTATGGAGGTAAGCCTCCATAGTTAATTACATCCTATGAGATAATATATCTAAAGAATACTTCAATTAAAGTAGTAAATTATTATCTCCAAAGATTTCAAGGTTAAGACTATCAATAAATTAGATATTTTGAAAATCAAGTGGGATTATTCAATTGGAAAGAGAACAAGTAGGAAATGCTCATGATTCTAGGAAGCCTAGTGAGCATTCCAACCTATCATATGGTGAGGTTGTATATGTTTGAAGGAAAGAGGATTTATTTTGTTGGAGTTGAAATTTTATTAGATTGCTAGGGCTTGTAATTCATCAACACATGATTGTGGAAATGACTAAGAGATTAGGATTTATTCTTTAACCTAAGGGAAGCATGCAACCTCGGATCTTAAATCTTAGGGTGCTTCAACACAAGTTAAAAGCGTGACCTAAATCTAAGTAGAAAGGGGACATAAGAGTCCACTTCTATAAGAGAGAGTAAACCCGTCTGGCTCTTCTAGACTTACAACTGTTGGGAGTGGCCGCCAGCTAACACCTTCTATGCTTTAAATCAATGTAAGTCGGTCTTATGTAATTACAATATGGGTTAAGTTGTTATTTAATTTATAAGAGACTAGAGTCTTAAACTCACTTCTTAAGAGACTAGATCATGTTTTGTATGAGCATATGACTTAGCCTAAAAAAATGTAAAATTTTCTCAAATTTTATATTATTTTGACACATTCATTTGGACAAAGGTTTGGGATATTTTATGCTTAAATGCATGATAAAATTTTGTTATTGGCTAAATCAAGAGAGAAAGAGAGTGAAACTTCATCACAAAAGGTTGTTCTCATAGGTCAAGCAGCCCCTAAAGTGCAAGAATGGAGACCCTCATTTTACAAGAGTGATAGAAGATGTCATGCATGATGTTGGGCATACAACATATAGCTAAGGGGTTGCTAAATCTTTTAATTATCTTGATAATAACCTAAGCTCTAAGATGAGGTTGTGAGTTGTTTAAAAATTAGTTATGAGTTGTTAATTGGGGTAGAAAAAATAATTTTATCCTAAGAGCCTATCGCATCTAGACCACACATTCAATCATCAAATTTAAGAAACTATGAAGAAGATGCAATTCTATTGTGCAATCTAAACATAACATCAATCTAACATGAAGAGATTCCATAAGAGAATAAAAGGTCGGTGCGGCCGGGGACCACCGTACACCCCAAAAAAGAGAAAAGTTGGATAACCGAGCCCTACCCTTATACAACCCAGAATTACTAAATAATAATTACAATTAGAATTGTATGCATTCATTACAATTACAAAATAATAATAAAGTTGGGTAGTCGAGCTCTACACTTAACATCTAGGTGTTATAAAGAGAAGAAAGAGGCTTAACCTCCTTCATCCTTATCCTAAGTTGTTTCCAAAAGGAACATTTTTATAACTTAGATTCTTTTAGTGAATGATTTATTAAATATTTTATTAGTCTTAAGTTTAGGTTAACCTTAAAGAATCCTGTTCAACATGAAAGGCATCTTAAGAATAATATGGTTGAATTACCATCACATAGAACATGTTAAGCCATTCCTTTTTCATCACCCATAACATGCATATGATTTAGCACTTAGTATGCCTACATATGCAATACATTTTAGCATATTTAAATGGGTATGAATGTATATATTTTTAATAGAATATGAGATTTTCATTCTCTACTCAAATACACATACACATGTATAAAAGATGTAAGCAAGTATGTGTTGTTGTTCTTGAACCAGTGAAGTGAGATAATCAAATGACCTCCTTGGGGCTACTTAAAGCCTCGTATTCTTGGGATGTCCAGACTATATATTTGCTATCTTAAATACATATTAATGTATACACAACTATAAGAATAAAAATTATGCGAAAGATTATATTTGTGATTGAATTGTTTATACATGTAAATTAAAGTTCTATCCAACTTCTAATATAAATATATATAAGAATGAAATTAAATAAGTACATGCCTTTGTTAACCAGGAAACTGCGATAATCAAATGATCTCCTTGGGAAAGTCTCATATTCAGGGATGACTAGGTATATACTTATTATCATTCAAACATACGTAAATCCATACATGAATATAGGAAAGAATGCACTACCTTCGCATGTTTAAGCTATAAGCACATGCAAATCCTATATATATTTATAGCTAATATCACTCTGTATTTCATTATCAATTTATAACTTTTGGAAAGTTTTAAATTTATCAGTGATAATAGCGACACATGTAATAACACATGAAATTTTACATAAGTAAGTTCTTTTGATTGCTTTATTTTGAAAGTATGAATGAATGAGATCACATGACATGCAACATTTAAAGTGATTGAAAAGGAATAGCCAAACATCTCCATATGATTCATTCAACTACACTAATCCTTAAGGACAATCACATTAAATGAGATTACTTAAGGAAAATTAAAGCTTCTCTTTAATTTTGATTTTTGGATTTTTATTGAACTTAAAGAAGAGAGATCACTTATTATTTTCCATCCCATATTGGTGATTTGATATGTTTAAAGAAAGATAATTAGGTGATTTTAGTTATTTAATTAAGCTGAATCAATAAGCAATCCATTTAATTACCCTTTCATGTGCTTTTGTAATTTGATTAATAATTTAATCATGAGCCACAGATGACATGAACATGAGAAAAATAAAGTTGCAATGCTCTTAAAGGACCTAATGCAATTAGCTCATGATTAGAGATTAATTAAGTTAAAGAGTCTAATTAAGTACTTTTATGATTTTCCTACACTTATGGGTTAATCATAATTTTCCTAAAGGTCTTTATGCTATTGAACAACCCTTTATTTAATTGTTAATTACCTAAAGTGATTAGCATTTTAGTTTGATTTGATTTGGACATTAATTAATTAATTAAGTTCCTAATTAAACCATGTATTAATTAATCCTCTTTAATGAAATAAATTGGGAAAAGTAATTAGGAAAGTGGTCTTCACTCATCATCCCACTATTAATTAATGTTTGATGAACTTTAATTAATTAACTTTATAAGTTAAAATTTTAATTAATCATTAAATTAATTAAGAGATTAATTAAGGTTTGAATTTAAAATTTCTCTAATTACATAACAAATAAATTCTAATAAAATCTTGGGAGGCAGAAGTCATCCCACTAAATCAACATGCTAAGTTTGAGATTAATTGCCCAAGTAAATAGCTTAATTAAGCTACTTAAGAGAACATCCAAATCTTAAATAAGCCTTAATCACTATTCAAAATATAATGAAATCATTTTTATTAAAATATCCTCTATTTAACCTTTCCAAAAAAATATATTTATTTATATTTTTTTTATTTTTTCTATAATTAGTTATGACTGGGAAGTTTTAGCCAATTAAAATATATTTTTAACCCTAATTAATCCCTAATCCCATCGGCACCATGCGGGCGGCTGACATGGTAGCACTTTTCACGTGGCGCCATGGGATTGTCCACTTAAATCATCGCATAGCGGCGTGGTGGAGGCGCTTTCATCCCTCATCATCTAAGATCGGATAGTGGGGATTAATCAATTCCTATAGGATTAATTGAATAAATCTTATCACATTATTCATGCCCATTACAATCACACAAATGCGTGAAAGATCCTTCATCCCAAGTGAGGGAAGATGGACACCATCCACCCTTTTGTGCTTGCTCCGAGCTCACTAAAGCTTGTGAGGCATCAGAATCAATCCCATAATGTCCATAGAGGAGATCTAAAGGGATCATATGATGGGATTCACATGAAATCAAACTTTCCTTCACAAAGGCTTAGAAAATTTTAAGAAAATGATGGTTTGCTAGAATTTAACTCACCGGAGCTCAGGATCAATGGTTAACTGATCGAGCTAGCTTCTTCTTGAAGAGATGAAGCTTTGTTCAAAAGCTCACACCTTGTCTCCTCGTTGATTTCTTCATAAGCTAAATGCCACAAAAATCCTCACCAGAGTTAGGCTTGGAGTGGTCTACGGTGCTTGAATCGATCAAGAATCGATTCATTTCTCCACGTTGAAGCTTCGTGAAGGTGTGGATAAATTTAAATTTAAAATGATGGAGTTTGGAGGAGGTTGGATGATGATTGGCTCTATCTTATTTTAGGCTTGGTGTTTCTAGTGATGGGAGGCTTGGGAAGCCTGTGAATGCACTCGTGAGAGGTCATCTCAAATTGCTCGAACTCTGAGAATGTGTGTTGTGTCATTTGGAATGGAATGATGGGGAGTATACCCCCTCCTTCCTCAAATTAGATGGCTCAAATTTTCACTACATTTTACAGTCATCCGATCGGTGCAGACGGCCAGGGACATCAATGAGAAGTTGAGGTGGCTCGGTTTGAGTGGGTGAGGGTCTGAGGTTGGCTGTCATGGCTTGTCTGTTTGTCCCTTGGTGAACTAATAAGGGGAGATGGGTTAACTCACCTCCCTTGACCTATGGCTGACTCAATAAACCTTGGGTCAGGTTATCCATAGGGACAAATGTTCAAACTAAGCTTTGGGTGGCTGCCAAATGCAAAGAAGGGGGTTTGACCACCTAAAAATGGATTTTATCTCATGTGGAGGACTTTACCCAATGGGTAATGGATCAATTTGGGTTAGAATTGGGTTAGGTTTGATTTTGACCCATGGTGACCCAAGGATGGGTCATGCCAACTTTGAATGGGTTTGGAGTTTGATTTGGTTAGGTTTGGCTCAATTTGACCCATTTAGTCAAATTGGGCAAGGTTGGGTCAAGTTGACCAATTGGATAAATTGGGTTAATCCATGGGTTGAGACAAGTTCAAATGATGATTTGTGATGTTTAGGAGCAATTGGTTTGGTTTGGTTTGCATTAGATTTGAATTTGACTCGTATGGGTCAAACGAGCTAAGTTGATCAATTTGGTAAAATTATCCAAATTGGCTTGGATTAGGTGTTGTTTTGGTTCAATTGATCATTTGAATATGATTGTAGGCTTTAATTTCAATCAATTTGGATAGGAATGATTTAGATCAATTTGACCCTTTAGGTTAATTTGGGCTAAATGGGTCAATTAGGTTGGCTTCATCAAATTGGGTTCAATTAAGGGTTTGATTGTGTTCGATAATCAATTTGTAATGGATTTGAGTTATTGGTTGCAATAAATCTGGATTAGAATTTAATTTGGCCCAATTTGGCTTTTTAGGTCAAGTTAGGTCAACTTGGGTTAAGAGGCCAATTGGGCTTGGTTTTGCTCGATTGATGGTCAAGTCATATTCAAGGGTTGATTTATGATTGATGTGGATCATTGGTTGCAATTAATTTGATTTAGAATTAGGTTTGGATCAATTTGGCTCATGTAGCAAAAAGGGTTAACTTTGGTCAAATGATCAAATTGACTTGGTTTGACCCAATTGATTAAATTGATCAATCAAAGGTGACCAATGATCATTGTAGTAGCTATTGAGTGGGTTGGTTCAATCCAAGATGATCAACAATCATCATGGAGAGGTTTGAGGGGTTTATCCAATCCAATTTGTTGGATTGGAGGTTGGTTCAATTTGGTCAAAGTGGTCTTTAGGTCAAGTGGACCAATTCAATTGAATTGGATTAGGATTTTGAATTGAGTTTGATGATTGAGGGATTGATTGATGACTTTGATTGTAATTGATTTGAGTTTAATTGGATTTTAGCTCATTTGGACTTTTGAGTTCTAGCTTGGGTTGGTTGAATTGATTTTGATCAATATACTTGATTGTAACTTTTGGAAGAGTTTGAGATGGTGATTTGGATAGTTTGAGACAATTAATTAAGTTTGGTTTCATTGAGGGAGGTTTGGGGTCAAATCCATAGGATTGAATCATATGGTTATGATGGGTTTGATTGTTTCTTAGAATTTGAATATGAGATTGGATTCACTTAGTATTGGTTTAATTTGAGTTTTGGTTTTGCATTGATTTGAAGTTAGTTCTAGACTTAAGGCTAGGCATAAGTCATGGGTTATGCCATGGGGTAGGTAGGTTTCCTTAGTCCTAAGTCATAGCCTAATCTTATGGCAAATCCTTCTAAGTCCCTAGGTTTGGGTTAAGTGTTCACTTAGTCACTATAAGTGCCCTATGATTAAGGAGAATATAGTGTCTAGAAGTCTCTTAGATCTAAGAAGAGAAGATTGACTCCTCACTCCAAAAGTGAGGTCAACAAAAGAGACACTAGATTCTAAGATGAGAAGATTGAATCCTCACTCAAGAAGTGAGGTCAACAACATCCAAATGTATTTAAGATAGCAAGTATATAGTCTAGAAATCTTGGGAATACGAGTCTTTAAGTAGCCCTAAGGAGGTCATTTGATTATCTAACTTTTCTAGTTTAAGCAATGGCATACTTGCTTACATCTTTTATACATGTGTATGTGTATTTGATTAAAGAAATAAAAATCCTCTTTTCTACTAAAAACATGTGCATTCATAATCATCTAAGTATGCTAAAGTATATTGCATTATAGATATACTAAGTGTTAAATCATATGTATGATATGGGTGATCAAAAGGAATAGTGTAACGTGTTCTATGTGATGGTAATTCCACCACATTAATCTTAAGATGCCTTTCATGTTGAATAGGATTATTTAGGATTAACATAAACTTAGGACTAATAACACATTTAATAAATCATTCACTAAAAGAAACTAAATCATAAAAATGTGTTTTTAGAGGACAACTTAAGGTAGGGATGGGGAGGTTAATCCTTCTTCTTCTCTTTACAACACTTAGATGCTAAGTGTAAATCAAATGAAATTAAACAAAATTCAAATTAAAACTTGCAAATCCTCTAAACACCTTAAAGTGAAACCACCAATCTTGTTAAATAGAACAATTCAAAACTTTAGACAATCATAATTTAAAAGACTAGCTAAGACATATCACACTAAGCCTAAACACATATATTAGAATGCTAAGTCGCTACTTCTAGCTTTAGGTTAGGATGGTGTATGTATGATGTTATATTTTGTTTTGTGATGTAATGTATTAGACAGGATGTTAGGAATTTTGATCGTATACTAGATGATAGGCCGTTGATAGCATAATATTATTTTCTACAGGAGATTATGCTTAAGGGGCCACTGAAAAATAAATATAAATGTTTTGCTTACAAGTTGCTTAAGCCCCTAAGCATAATCCATAAGACAAGTGAGCTTTGTTACCCATATGTAGGTGTTAAGTCCAAATTATGTAATATAACTACTTGGTAATGCATGTTTGTTTAACATTTATTTTATAGGTGTGGTTAGATTTACTTTTCATAAAAATGTAATTTTTGTAATAGGAATTAGGATTAGTGCTATGGGGATTAGGATGAGCAGTGATTAGAAGGCTTAGTCCTAGGGTGCCTTGTGATGCCTTGGAACAAATCAAGATGAAGGAAGAAGAATAAAGAAGAAGAAGAAGAAGAAATGAAGAATGAAGACCCCCATAGCATGTATTCAATTCTAAATTGTAATATTATTTTGTAATTCTAGGTTATATAAGGGTAGAGCTCAGGTACCCAATTTTTCTCTATTTCGGGGTGTATGTATTCTGACCGCCTTTTTTATTCTTTTATGAAATCTATTCATGTTTGATTGATGTTATGTTTAGATTATGCAATAGAATTTCATCTTCTTCATAGTTTTTAAACTTGATGATTGAATGTGTGGCCTGGATGCGATAGGCTCTTAGGGAAAAATTAAATTTTTATTCAATTAACAACTCCTAATTAAATTTTAAAATAACTCTCAACCTCACTTTAAAGCTTAGGTTGACATCAAGATAACTAAAAGATTTAGCAACCCCTTAACTATTTGTTGTATGGTTAACGTTATGCATGTCATATTATATCACTCTTGTAAAAAAGAGGGCCTCCATTTTGGCACTTTAGGGACCACTTGACCTATGAGAGCAACCCCTTATGATAGAGCTTCACTCTCTCTCTCTCTCTCTCTCTCTCTCTCTTGATTTGGCTAATAACCTCAATTTCATCATGCATTTAGGCATAAAATATCCCAAGGCTTTGTCCAAAATATTGTGCCAAAATGATCTAAAATTTGAAAAGATTTTTGCATTTAAACTAAGTCATATGTTTGTACTAAACATGATCTAGTCTCTTCGGGAGTGAGTTTAAGACTCTAGTCTCCTTCAAATTAAATGACAACTTAACCTATCTTGCAATTACATAAGATCGGCCTACATGGTTTTGAATCATAGGAGGAGTTAGCTAGCGGCCACTCCAGGCGGTTATAAGTCTAGAAGAGTCAGACGAGTTTATCCTCTCTTGTGAAGGAAAACTATAATGTCCCCTTTTTGATTCGAATTAGGTCAAACTTTTAGCTTATGCTAAAGCATCCTAGATATAGAATCTGAGGTTATTTTTTTCCTTCGAACCACAAGCATAAGTCCTTTCCTCTTAGGCATTTCCACAATCTTGTGTTGATGGATTGTAAGAAAGCATTCTAATAAAAAATTTAACTCAAATAATAATAAATCACTCTTTCAAACATATAAAGCCTCACCATAGGATAGATTAGAGTGCTTACTAGGCTTCCTAGTATCATGAGTGCTCCCTAGTTATCTTCCTTTGAAATCCAAAAATAAGTCTTTCCAGTTGAACATTCCCACTTGATTTTCCAAAAATAGCCACAACTATTCTTAGTGATGGGAGTTGGACTTCTAAAAGTAGAATGGATTTGAACCCAAACACTAAGAAGAATGGCATAAATTGAGTTAGAGTCATGTAGTACCTAAGCCCACATCCTTCAACTAACTCGCCATGCCGCTATTATCATCGAAGCATCTTCTTGAGTATTTGAATGAGAGTTTTGTTGAAGGATTTGCCAAACCATTTTCCCGATGGGTAGATGGTATAGTATCTCCAATCTGTGTCTCGGGTGAAGTTGTTCATCTTGGTGCTCTTGAAAGTGGTACCATTATCGGATATGATTCGATGAGGTAACCCAAATCTATATACAATATGATTCCTAAAAGAACTGGAGCACATGCTGAGCTTTGACCTCATTGAGCGGAATCGCCTCTGCCCACTTGGAGAAGTAGTCTGTAGCAACTAGGATGAACCGATGGCCCTTGGATGAAGGAGGGTCAATCGGACCCACTATGTCAGTGCCCCAACACTTGAATGGACATGAGGCCAATGTTGGATGTAGAATGTTGGGTGGTTGATGTAGGACCACTACAAGTACTTAGTACCAGTGACAACTCCTTATTACGTCCATGCAATCTGTGATCATCCATGGCCAAGAATATCCAAGTCTTTTGATTTTTCCTTTCATCTTGGGACCAGATTGATGAGCTCCACATAAACCTGAATGTACCTCAGTCACGATTCTATAGGCTTCATGCTTGGCTAAATAACATAGCCACATATGATTGAATGACCGTTGGTATAAGACACCATCCATGAAGACGTAGGAGAGTTCCCTTTGCTTCACTTGGTGTGCTTGAGACTTTTCTTGAGATAGTTTTCCTTTATTTAGGTAATCAATGAAGGGTTTCCTCCAATCAAGTTCTTCATCCTTTTTGGCAATGATAATCTCCCCTTCAAGAGTGTATTTGTCGATGAGTTCAACATCAGTAAGAGGCAGGACTTGCCTATTGTGGACCTCTATTGATATAAACTCATCATCCGGACATACTAATTCTTTGGCAAACTTGGCTAGAACATCCACTATGGCAATTTTCTCTTAGAGAAATCTTATAGATTGACCTACAATTTAGACTAAACTCCAGTGTATTTGTGATATAGATAAATTTTTCACTTCAAGAGCTTGGGTTCCAAATGATTTGACCACTAGGTGGGACCCCAAAGATGTTGATGTTCAGATGCCTTGCGAGATGGCTAACTCCAGACTAGTAATCAGAGCCTCATATTCAAGTTCATTGCTGGTGCAAAGATCATATAGATGATATGAGAATCTTGTCATATCACGATTCAGAGTTTGGAGAACTATTCCTACCCCTACCTTTTCTGGAATAGTAGATTCTTCTCCTCGAGAGAAGCACTATCAAAGTACATCTCCCAGTGATGAATGTTGGTGTCCCCTAAGTTCATGATTTGTTCATTGAGGAGATCATCACTAAGCGGAGAGTCAGTAGGAAGTGGGTGTGCTGCTAAGAAATCTATGAGTGTTTATCCTTTCACCACACGGAGGGGTACAAATGTGATATTAAATTATGATAAAATCATGGACCATCATGCCAACCATCAGGAAAGCATCGATAGTTTCATGAGATATTGTAGTGGTTTGTTTCTAGAAATTAAGTTTACTTTATGAGAAAGCATTTAGTGTCATAGCTTTTGAGCTGTAAAGATTAAAGCTAGGCAATCCTTTCAATATACTTTGCTCATGGATTAGATGATGATTGAGATGGCAGAGTGCATTCTCCTCCCTTCATCATTGGTTTGGGCCAACAAAGTGCTAAGGGAATTGTCCAATGCGTGTATAGTGGCTTGCACGGGAGCTAAGATTGGCCCTCATCGTCACGCCTCATAATGTAATTTTAGTGTAGATTAACATAATTAGTAACTAAGGGAAGAAATAAAAAGTGTTAGTTATGGTAAGTCTCTAGGAGCTTGTTGAGCCTTTATAAGTTGTTCCATGATCTCCTCTACCTCGTTGGAACTCGACTCAAGTTCTTGAACTACTATCACATCAAGTGGTTGATATTCATTAATGTCAGAAATATTGAAGGTTAGAGATATTCACTCAAGTAGTAGACTAATAACATAGGCATTGTCATCAATTTTCCTTTCAATTGGGAATATTTTTTGCGGCTTCAACTTAGAGTAAATGCCGACAAAAAATTGTTCTTTCCTAAGATGTATCATGATTAAGTCTTGTTCATTGAATATTTTAAACCTATAATTTTGATCTGTAGCTTGCTTATATGCTTGAGTACTACTAGACTGCTTCTTTTTGATGTTTCTTAACATGTTGGTGAAATCGATGACCATATGTTCAGCTGGCATACTATGAGGTTTTGGTAAAATGGCTATGCCCATATTATGGTTTTGGGATTTGGTGTAAAAAATTCTAAAGGTATGTGGATCTATTAACCATTGAATTGTAAGCAAATTTAGCATGACATAACACTTCATTCCATAACTCTAATTGTTCCCCCACCAAATACCTTATCATATTAGTAAGGGTATGATTCCCAACCTCAGTTTGGTTGTTAGTTTGAGGGTGGTAAGCAGAGCTCATATGGAGTTTTGTACTTAGTCTCTTCCATAAGTTAATAAACGATGAACTTAACATCTATATCGATGGTTATCTTAAATAATCAATTTGACCCAACTTGACCAATTGGTCAACTTAAACCTATTGGATCCAATTTGACCTACATGGGTCAAATTGAGCCAAACTCATTCAAACCAAGTCAAAACCCAACCAAACTTGGTATGACCCATCCTTTGGTCACCATAGATCAACCCAAATGAACCAAACCCATGTTGGACCTAAATTAGGCCAAAACCCATTGGACAAACCCATTCAAATGAGACAAAATCCCTATTTGGATGGTCATACCTACCCATCAACCCTTGACAGCCACCTTTAGACCATTTTGGACACATGGACCACTGACTCACTTGACCCAAAGCAGGGTTCACCATGGGTCAAGAGAGGGTGAACCCATGGCTTCCCATTGGCACACTTGGGGAGGAGGTACACCACCTAAACCCATTCCATGCCTACCATCCCAGAACCTCCACCTCACTATCACTAACGCCTCGACACACGCCAGACGACTGCCAAAAGTTGAATTGCCTATGGTCGTTAGATCAATTGGGGAGGAGGGCATACTTCTCCCCATCCAATTCAAACCATATAGAGAGTATCCTTGAGAGTTGGAGAGCATCCCTCTCATGCTCCCTATTGCTAGCGAGACCAAACTCGAGAGAAATCGAGCTCTCTATCCATCCAACCTCACTTAGACCTCACCAAACTTCAATTAACTTCTCACACCTTCCTTAAGCTCCAATGAGTCAAAATGAATCAATTTTTGATCGATTAAAGCACTAGAGACAACTCCTAGACCAACTCGGTGACTTTGTTTAGTGGTGTTTGGTCCATAGAGACTTTGGCAGGGAGGCAGCATGAGTTCTTCTCAGCAGGTCTTCGTCTCTTCAAGACAAAGCTACCTTAGTCATTGGATCACCAGTCTTGAGCTCTAATGAGGTAAATTCTATAAAACCATAGGAAATCTAATAGGAGTTGATCTTCTGTGAAGAGTTTTGTAATTTCATATGATTTCCACCATAGATCTTCTTAGATCTCTTCCCTGAATATTTTGGAGTCAATCCCGATGACTCATGAGCTCTAGCGAGCTCGGATCAAGTGGTAGAGGGTGGATGGTGTTCATCTTCGATGCTCAGGGGATGATGGATCACCCACCGTCCATTGTGCATGATTATAATGGATGACCATTATTTAATTTGCTAGTTTTTTTGATCTAATCCATACGGGATTAATCTCCACCGTCCAATCCAAGATTGAACAGCTAGGACAAAATCGAGTCTATCGTCCGACTAAGCCACCACGGGGGACACTTTAAGTGGTCTATCCCATGGCACCAAATGGAAATCGATGTCACGTCAGCTCCCACATAGCGTGGATGGGTTAATAGGTTAATTAGGGATTAAAAATGTGATTAATTAGCCAGGACTTCAAAATTTTATAACTAATTGTAGAAAAATTCTAAGAATATGAGTAAACCCATTTTGGAAAGGGTAGATAAAGGAGAATTTAATAAAATTAAAATTCTTAATGTTTGAATATTGAATAGTACTTAATTAGGGTTTGAATGTTTTTTTACTAATGACTTTAATTAAACCTTAATTACTTGGCAAATGAGTCTCAAATTGAATGTGTTGATTCCTTGGGATGTCCTCTACCTCCCATAATTGTCTTGAGATTTATTGGCTAGGTAATTATGAGAATTTGAAATACAAATCTTAATTACTCTCATTAAGTGATTTAATAATTATTAAAAATTCCAAATATTAAAAATTAATTAATTAAACTTGATTAAGCATTGATCACAAGGTAAATGATTAATACCTTTTTCTTAATCATTTTACCTAAACCCCTTTCCATAGGAGGGTTAATTAACTTATTATTTAATTAAGTAATAATTAAGTAATTAATGATGAAATTAAATCAAATTAAAATGATAAATAGATCAGATAATTTAAATTGAATTTGTGGGTTCCTCTTTATGTGTTTAATAACATAAAGACCCTGAAGGAACATATGGTTGACCCATGGGTGTGGGAAAATCATATAAGTACTTAATTAGATTCTCCTTAATATAATTAAAACTTAATGATGAGGTTAATTCCATTAGGTCTTGTTAGAGCATTGCAAATTTTCATTTCTCATAGTATATCATTAGAGGCTCATGATTAAATGATTAATTAAATCAAAGAAGCATAGGAAAGGAAAATTAAATGAACTGCTTAATGGCTTGAACTTAGTTAATCTATAAAATTCACTAAATTACTTTTCCTTAAACACATTAAGTCACTAATGTGGGATAAAACTACAAATGTTCTTTCTCCTCTTCAAATTTAATAATTCAAATACAAAATTAAATTACATAATAACTTTGGTTAACCTTAAATAACTTTATTCAACTTGATTATCCTTAGAATTTAATATGATTGAATGTGTTATGTGGCAATGCTTAATTATTCCTTTTCAATCATTATAAATTTGTATGACATTTGATATCATGCATTCATGTTTTCAAATAAAAGAATCAAATGAATATGATTTCAATTATGTGTAAGTTGCATGGGTTAGATTAATCATATTAAATGTGTGGTTATTATCAGTAATAAATTTTAAAATTATTTTTAGAGTTATAAGTTAATAATGAAAGTTTAAATTGATGTTGGCTATGAATATTCTATATGATTTACATTTGTTCATAGCTTAGACATGTTAAAGTACTATTTTATTCTCATGATTCAATGTGTATGTTTACATGTATTTGAATGTTAATAAGTATATAGTCTAGACATCTCAAGAATACGAGGCTTTAAGTAGCCCCAAGGAGGTCTTAAATTACCTCACTTCCTTGGTTAACAATGACACGTACTTACTTAATTTCATTCCTGTATTTACATACATGAGAATTTGGATAAAGTTTTACTTTACATGAATAAATAAATTTGTTAACATATAACCTTTTGCATGATTTTTATTCTTATGGTTGTGTATACATGCATATGTATTTAAGATAGCAAGTATATAGTCTGGACAACCCAAGAATTTGAGGCTTTAAGTAGCCCCAAGGAGGTCTAAATTATCTCACTTCCTTGGTTTAAACAATGCCACATACTTTCTTAAATCTTTAATACATGTGTGTGTGTACTTAGCTAAGGAATGAAATTCCTCTTTTTTACCAAAAATATATGCATTCACAACATCTAAGTGTGCCAAAAATACATTGGATGTATTGGTATGTTATGTTCAAAATTATATCCATGCTATTAATGATGAAAAGAAATGAGATAGCATTATCCATGTGATAGTAATTCAATCTCATTAATTTAAAGATGCCTTTCATGCTTGAATGGGATCCTTTAAGATTAACCCAAACTTAGGATTAATTAAATTTTTAATAAGCCATACGCTAAAAGAAACCAAAATTATGATAACATGCCTTTAAAAAAATAACTTAGGGTAGGGATGAAAGAGGTCATGCCTCTTTCCTCTCTTTATAACAATTAGATGCTAAGTATTGATTGAAACAAAAGAAAATATAAATTAAAATTCATCAACTCTTTCATAACTTAAAGTGAAACCTCCCCAAATATTTAAATTAAATAATTTCAAACCTTAGGCAATTATAATTTAAAAGCCTACTAAAGACATACCACACCAAGCCTTAGCACACACATTAGAATACTAAGTCATTGCTTCTAAGTTAGAATGGTGTATGTTGTGGTGTTGTATTTTATTTTGTGATGTAATATTTTAAACTGAATGTTAGGATTGTTATGCGTTGACTGGATGTTAGGCCATTATTAGCCTAATGTTATTTTTTGTAGGCGATTGTGCTAAAGGGGTTATTGTAATAATAAATATAAATACTTATATTTGCAGGTTGTGTATCCCCCTTTTCATAACGCGCATTAAAACACATGGGCTTGATAGTCTAACATTGATGTCTTTAGAGATATGATTAACTACTTTAATCAAGAGTGTTCTTAGAAAATTCTCATTTCCTATGATGTAATTAACAATGGAAGCTTGCTTCTATAGGGAACTAAAGAACTCGACATAAAATAAACTCTGCTTTACTTTTTCATGTAAAGTAGGGGAAAGATCTCAGGTATATATGAAGACCCATATGCCTTAAGAGTCCTTATTAGCTGATTAGGTCCATTATAGGGTGGTGTTTCCATATTTTGAGATGGTATATCATACATTAATGTAGTACCCTATCACTTTAATAAGTACCCCCAATAAGATCTACGTGGTGTTCACAATAACTCCAAATTAAAACACCACAGATTTTTCTAACGACTCGGCTGGGGAATGTTCCTCTCTCTATTATTGACCTCACTTTTGGAGCGAGGATTCAATCTTCCCCATCTTAGGCTTAGGAGTCTTCTAGACACTAAGACTTCATTAGTCATAGAACACTTCTAGTGACTAAGTGCACACTTAACCCAAACCTAGAAACTTAGGAGGATTTGCCATAGGATCCAATACCCTATGGTTTAACCAAATCTCATACCTCCCTAACCAAAACCAAACCTTAAATCAATTCAACCAATCTTAATTGAATTCCAATTCATACCCAAACTCCAAGTTAAATGATTGAAACCCAAAACCTAAACCCACCTTAACCTAATCCAATCCTATGGACTTAACAAAAATTCCTTCAATCAAACCAAACTCAATTGATTTTTACAAGAGCACTCCAACCTTCCAAATATTCATCCCAAACTCTACCAAAATCTACAATCAAGCTAATTTACAAAATTTAAAAAAGCTATCCCATTTGAACCCAAACTGTCCAAATGGCCAAAATCCAATTAAGTCTAAATCAATTGCAATCAAAACCAACAATCAAAATAAATTATCAAACTCACTCAACCCAAAACCAACTCACTGACTATTAGGCTCACTTGACCCAAAGTGACCTAAAGGACCCATTTGAACAAACTCCAATCCAACCCAAATTGGATTGAACCAAACCATCCAAAACCTCCTATATTGATTGTTGATCATTTGATCAATTAATTATCAAACTAACTCAATCCAATCATTTGACCCAAGTTAACCCTATTAACCTACATGAGCTAAATGAACCAAATTTTATTCCAATGCAAATCAATTGAAACCAATGATTCAATCATTCAATTGATCCTTGACCATCAATTGAATGAAACCAAACCCAATTTGCCTCTTGACCCAAGTTGACTCAATTTGATCTAAAAGGATAAATTGGGACAAATAAAATTTTAATATAAATTGATTGCAACCAATGATTCAAATCCATCCCAAATTGATTATTGAACATGACCAAAGCCTCCATTGAACCCAATTTGACCAAGTCAACCCAATTGACCCACTTAGCCCAAATTGACCTAAAGAAAATTGGGCTAAATCATTCTATATCTAAATTGATTAAATCAAAGCCTACAATCATTTTCAAATGCTCAAGTGAACCTAAACCAACACAACCCAAGCCAATTTAGACAATTTGACCAAATTGGTCAACTTATTTGATTTGATGAACAACCAAATCAAACAAATTGAGCCTAAACATCCCAAATCATCATTTGAACTTATCAATCCATGGTTTGATTTGACCCATAGATCAAATTGACCCAACCTAGCCCAATTTTATCTACATGGGTCAAATTGAGATAAACCTAATCAAATCAACTCCAACCCCACTCAAACTTGGCATGGCCCATCTTTAAGTCACGATGGGTCAACCCAAATCAAACCCACCCAAGTCCAACTCAATTTGACCCATTACCCTGGGTAAAGCCTTCCAAATGTGAAAAAACCTATATTTGGATGGTCAAACTCACTCTCCTACCCTTGGCAACCACCTAAGCTCTAAATGGAGCTGAGGACCACTAGCTCACCTGACCCAAAGTTGGTTTGAATCAGCCATAGCCAAGTGGAGGTGAGAAAACCCACTTCCTCCCATTGGCACTCATAGGAAACCCAAGGATAGCCACCTCAGACCTTGGCAGCCCACTGCCCTCACTCACCCACTCAAACCGAGCCACCTCAGCACCTCCCTACCACCCATGGTCACTTGCACCAACCAAAACTTGCAATTTGCAGAAATCATCTAAGCTATCGATTTGAATGGGAGGAGGGTATACTCCTCCCAAATTTATCTCATTCCACAAAAAAGAGTTTCCCTAGAGCATGAGAGATGGGAAACCTCCCTAGAGCTTTCCCCAAGTTCCCAAAGCCTCCCCATCATCAAAAATGCTAACCCTGAAATAAGACAAGGCTAATCTATGTCCAACTTTCTCCAAACTCCACCATTTTAAATTAACTTTACCCACACCTTCACCAAGCTCCAACGAGGAGAAACAAATCAATTCCTGATCGATTAAGCATCGAAGACCACTCTAAGCCTAACTCTAGTGAGCATTCTGGTGGCATTTGATCCACAAAGCCACCGGTGAGAAGGCAAGTCGTGAGCTTCTCAGCAGGGCTTCATCTCTTCAAGACGAAGCACCTCGGTTGATTAATAGCCGATCCTGAGCTTTGGCGAGATAAATTCTGGCAAATCGTGATCTTCTCAAAATTTTTTGAGCCTTTATGAAGAAAAGTTTGATTTCATGTGAATCCCACCATAGGATCCCTTTAGATCTCTTCTGTGAATATTTTTGGATCGATTTTGACACCTCACAAGCACCGGTGAGCTCAGATCGAGTGGGGGAGGGTGGACGATGTCCGTGATCCATCCCTTAGGGGATGAAGGATCATTCACCATCTATTTCACGTGATTGGAATAGACAACTATGATTAATCCGTTAGATTTAAATTGATTTAATCACATAGGAATCACAGGATTAATCCCCATCGTCTGATCTTAGATCGGGGATGAAAGCATGTTCGCCACTGCCATGTTGTGTGTGGACCAGTAATCATGCAACACCATGTGGAAAGCACGCCACGTCGCCACGATGGGATTAGGGATTAATTAGTGTTTAAAAATGCAATTAATTGGTTAAAACTTTATAAATTCATAACTAATTGTAAAAAAATCTTTAAAATATAAATAAATATATTTTGGAAATGAAAAGTATAGGATAATTTAATAAAAATGATTTCATTATATTTTTAATAGTGATTAAGGCTTAATTAGGATTTGAATCTTTTTAATTAACTTAATTTAGCCCTAAATAATTGGGAAATTAATCCTAAACTTAGAAAGTTAATTTAATGGGATGACTTTTGCCTCCCATGATTTTTTTTGGGATTTATTCGTTATATATTTAAAAAATTTTGAAATTTAAACCCTAATCACTCCCTTAATTAATTTAATGATTAATTAAAGTTCTAAATAGTAAAAATTAATTATTTTAATTTCCTTACTAACTAATTAATAGTGAAATAATGAGGGAGAGTGATTTGAACCTCTTTCCTAATTACTTTTCAAAATTCATTTTATTAAAGAGAGTTAATTAAAATATGGCTTAATTAAGGAATTAATTAATTAATTAATTAATAGCCAAATCAAACCAAATTAAATTGGTAATCACATCAGACAATCAATATTGAAATTAAGGGTTCCTCTTTATGTGTTAAATAACATAAAGACCCTAAAGAAATTATGATTAACCCATAAGTGTGGAAAAATTATAAGAGTAATTAATTAGATTCTTTTGCTTAATTAATCTATAATCATGAGTCAATTGTATTAGATCTTTTAGAAGCATTGCACTTTTATTTCCCTCATGTTTATATCACTCATGGCTCATGATTAAATGGTTTAATTAAAATAAAGAAGCATAAG
The DNA here is from genome assembly GCA_021442155.1 of Cymbidium sinense. Lineage (NCBI taxonomy): Eukaryota > Viridiplantae > Streptophyta > Magnoliopsida > Asparagales > Orchidaceae > Cymbidium > Cymbidium sinense. Next base: position 82,072,573 of record CM038217.1, on the reverse strand, counting down.
AAAAGGGTAATTGAATGGATTGCTTGATGATTCAGCTTAATTAAATCATTTAATTATCTTTCTGTAAAATAATTAAGATTATCAACATGGGAATGGGATAAAAAAAATAGCAAATGTTCCCTCTCCTTCAATTTCAATCAAATCCAAAAATCAAAATTAATAAGAAGCTTTGGTTTTCCTTAAGTAATCTTATTTAATGTGATTGTCCTTAGGAATTAATGTAGTTGGATGAATTATATGGAAATGTTAGGCTATTCCCTTTCGATCACCATAAAGGTTGTATGTTATGTGATATCATGCATTCATGTTTTCAAAATTAAAATGAAGATTACTTATGTAAAATTGCATGTTTTAGTTTAATCTTATTATATGTGTGGCTATTATCATTAATAAATCCAAAATTTACTTTTCCAAAAGTTATAAATTGATAATGAAACATGGAGTGACACTAGTTACAAATATATACATAGGATTTGCATGTGTTTATAGTTTAAGCATGTGAAGGTAATGTTTTTCCTCTCTTAAATTCTAATATATATTTACATGTGTTTGAATAACAATAAGTATATAGCCTAAAAATCCCGGGAATACAAGGCTTCAGGTAGCCCCAAGGAGGTCATTTGATTACCTCACTTCCCTGGTTTAAACAATGGCACATACTTATTTAATCTCATTCATATGTATCTTTGTATTAGAACTTGGTTGAAGCTTTATCCCTTACATATATAAATATTTTAATCAAATAAAATACAATTTCTTGCATGATTTTCATTCTTTCGCTCATGTACACATTCATATGTATTTAAAATAGCAAGTATATAGTCTGGACATCCCGAGAATATGAGACTTTAAGTAGCCCCAAGGAGGTCATTTGATTACCTCACTTTCTTGGTTTAAATAATGGCACATACTTTCTTACATCTTTTTATACATGTGTATGTGTATTTGATTAAAGGATGATAATCTTATTTTCTACTAAAAATACATGCATAACCATTTAAACACATCAAATGTATTGCATGTAAAGGTAGTGCTCTCTTTTCTATGTTCATATATGGATTTACATATGCTTGAATGATGATAAGTATATATTCTGAACACCCCGAGAATATGAGACTTTAAGTAGCCCCAAGGAGCTCATTTGATTATCTCACTTCCCTAGTTAACAAAGGCACATACTTATTTATATTCATTCCTAGGTATATTTGTATTAAAATTTGGATAGAGCTTTAATTTACATATATAAACCATCTAATCAAGTAAAATACAATTTCCAAATATATGCATCCATGATCATATAAGTGTGCCAAAATGTATTGTATGTGTAGGTATGCTAAGTGTTAAATCATATGCATGTTATGGGTGATGAAAATGAATGGTACAACATATTCTATATGATGGTAATTCAATTATATTAATCTTAGGATGTCTTTCATGTTGAATAGGTTTCTTTAAGGTTAACCTAAACTTAAGATTAATAAAATATTTAATAAACCATTCATTAATAAAAACTAAATCATAAAAGGTGCCCTAGGAATTAACTTAAGGTAGGGATGAATAAGGTTTTTTTCCTCTTTATAACATTTAGATGCTAAGTGTAAATCAAATTAAAACAAAAATAAAAATAAAAATTAAAACTCACTGAACTCCTAAATAACTTAAAGTTAAACCATTAATCATGTTAAATTAAACTTTCCCTAACTTCAAAAATCATAATCCAAAAGCCTAACTAAGACACACTACACTAAGCCTAATACACACATTAGAATTAAGCCACTACTTCTAGTCCTAAGTTAGATGGTGTATGTATGATGTTGTGTTTTATTTTGTGATGTAATCTTTTAGACTGGATGTTAGGAATGTGGATCATAGACTGGATGTTAGGCCATTAATAGCCTAATATTATTTTTTCGTAGGAGATTTGCTTAAAGGGCCACTAAAATAAATACAAATGGTTATACTTGTAGGTTGCTTATGCCCCTAAGCATAATCTATGTTAGGATAGGTGGACTTGGTTACCCATGCATAGGGTGCTAAGTCAAAATTATAAATATAATTGCTCAGGATTATATGTATGTTTAGCTAATATCTATTTTGCAGATGTAATTAGATTTACTTTCTCCATATAAATATAATTTTTTTAATAGGAATAAGGATTAGTGCTATGGGAATTAGAATGAATAGTGGCTAGAAGGCGTAGTCCTACAGTGCCCTGTGATTCCTTGGAGTAAATCAAATCAAAAGAAGAATGAAGACCCCCATACCATGTATTCAATTCTACTTGTAATTATTCTTTTATAGTTTTGAGTTGTATAAGGGTAGAGCTCGGTTACCCAACTTTTCTCTTTTTCAGGGTGTATGACAGTGCCTGGCCGTACCAACCTTTTATTCTTTTACAGAATCTATTCATGTTGGATTGATGTTATGTTTAGATTGATAAAATTACATCTTCTTCATAGTTTCTTAAACATGATGATTGAATGTGTGGCCTAGATGCAGTAGGCTCTTATAATAAAATTACTTTTTCTACCCCAATTAATAACTCATAACTAAGTTTTAAATAATTTTCAATCTCACTTTAAAGCCTAGGCTATAATCAAGAAAATTAAAATATTTAGCAACCCCTTAGTTGAATGTTGTAAGTCTCACATCATGCAAAGCATCTTCTATCACTCTTGTAAAATGAGGGCCTCCATTCTTACACTTTAGGGACCACTTGACCTATGATAGCAACCCCTTATGATGGAATTTCACCCTCTTTCTCTCTTGATTTAGCTAATAATTAAATTTTATCATGCATTTAGGCATAAAAAATCCTAAGCCTTTGTCCAAAATATTGTGTCAAAATAATATAAAAATTGAAAAGATTTTGCATTTAGACTAAGTCATATGCTCATAACAAACATGATCTAGTCTCTTAAAGAGTGAGTTTAGGACTCTAGTCTCTTTCAAAATTAAATAATAGCTTAAGCCATCTTGTAATTACATAAGACTAACCTACATGGATTTAAAGCATAGGAGGTGTTAGCTGGTGGCCACTCCAGGTGGTTATAAGTCCATAACAGTTGAACAGGTTTACTCTCTCTTATGAAGGCAGACCCTTATGTCTTCTTTCCGCTTAGATTTAGGTCATGCTCTAGCTTGTGCTAAAGCTCCCTAGATTTAGGATCCGAGGTCATTTGTTTCCCTTGGGCTACAAGCTTAAATCCTCATCTCTTAGGCATTTCTACAGCCATGTGTTGATGGATTCTAAGCCCTAGCAATCTAATAAAATTTCAATTCTAGAAAAAAAAATCCTCTCACTTTCAAACTTATAAAGCCTCGCCATAGGATAGGTTAGAGTGTTCACTAGGCTTCCTAATATCATGAACACTTCCTACTCATTTTCCTTTGGATTATAAAATAAGTCTTCCAATTAAACAATCCCACTTGATTTCTAAAATAACCAATGCTTTGACAATCTAACCTTAAAATTTTTAGAGATAATAATTGACTACTTTAATTGAGAGTATTCTTAAAAAATTTTATTTCCTAGGATGTAATTAACTATGAAGGCTTACCTCCATTGGAAACTAAAGAACCTAACATAAAATAAACCCTACTTTACCTTTACATGTAAAGTAGGAGAAGAATCTCTGGTATATACGAAGACCCATCATATCTTAAGAGTCCTTATTAGGTGATTAGATCAATTGTATGGTGATGTCTCTATTTTTTGAGATAGTATGTCATACTTCAATGTCGTACCTAATCACTTCAATAAGTACCCCCTATGATCTGCATGGTGTCCACCCAGCTCATCTAAAAATAAACACCACATCCATCTTTAGTAGTTCATCATTATCTCCAAGTATCGATAGTAGACTTATATTTTGTATAAGCCCAAGACTATCTTCCTATCCATTGGACACTTGCTTATTTCATTCTTAAGCAAAGATGGCCAACATCCTTTAGGTTTTAGGACCTCACTCCAAGTAGATCTTAAAACCCCTATTAGACCTCCAATAGGGTAAAAGAAAATTCAATCAAAGAAAATTATCCAAAAATAAATCAGAGTAAATCGAGAACCTCTTACCACTAGCTTGGTAAAGTAAGGTTCATCCAACATTCTCAAAATTCCAATGAAGTTTAATGCAAAAGTAAAAGATTCTTCTTCAAAATTCCAAAACTTCTCCAACAAACAAATGAACCCCATTTAACATAATCAAATTTGTTAAATGAGGGTTCCAATTCAAAATCAAATCAAAGTTAACAACAATAAAGCAAAAGTCTAAGAGTCGCTCTACAGATTTTCTAGAAGCATTGAAGCTCTAAGAAGTTGGTGGCAAGAAGTTGCTATTGTTGAAGCTATGATTCTGTTTGAAAACTCTATTTAGAATCTATGGTTGTTATGCAAATGACTAAAATATCCCTATGTAAGCTGAATAAATTTAAACAGAATGAATAAAAATATGATAACTAATGCTCATATGTAGTCAGAAGTCAACTAATAAATTATATTAACAGATTGCGCATCACTTAATAAATAATACTACCTAATTAATAACACTAATATTAAAAGTACAAGTATAACAACTAGTGCGATCAAAATATTAATGTGAGGAGTGACATTACAAAATATTTTTAAAATGAAATTGAAATGGCAAAATATTTATTTCCCCAAAAAGAGATAGATATTTCATTAACAAAAGTAGAAGGGTTACAATTATTAACAAAAAAGATAGTAATTTGGCTAAGTAAAAGTACTTAACCAATCGAAGGCTCCATATACAAATACACCAAGAAGCTCAAAAAAGATATAAGCAAGCATAGAAAGATACATTAAAGTAAATTATAATGGCTCAAGCTTGGTGAAATTATATCCCAAGGAGCAATATTGTATGTGAGCATCCAACTTCAAAAAGAAGGGTTACAATCACATAAAATGCTACCAGCCTTAACGATAAAAAAAATAACATCAATGCCATCATAGCCATTTCCTTCACTATCAAAGAGAATCAGCCATCAAGTAGTAGTTCTATATACCACATAAGCAGGAACAACAGTACAACCAACCAAATAATGAGTTTCCAAATATATTATGTATGATGACAAGCAAGAGATAAAAGGGCAGCCATACCTTCACCAAGACAAATAAATAGCAATACAAAAAGAGCATCCAACAAAGAGCCAAAATAAACTCCAAGATACCAAACCAAGTCACCACCACCCCAGGTAAAACAACAACCACTAAACAGCCTTCTACCAGCCAACCCAAAATAACAACAAACCCAAAACCAAGATCGAAAAACCCACAAGAGCTAACCAGGAACAAAATAGAACCAAACAGCCAAAAAAGGCACCCAACCCACTGGCAAACTAGAACGGTAGTAGGATAAATCATACCCATTGCTAAGCTACCACCCAAATAGGAAAAAAACAAAAGATAAGTACCTGCAGCCAAGAGATGAAGACCATTATGAGGCCAAAACCAAAGATAACAAACAACAAACAAGCCACTGCCAAATCCAAACCATGGATAAAATACCAACAACCCCTAGTTCTTCCACCAATAGAAGAGAAAAAACTAGCCAACACAGTCAACCAACCCAGCCAGCCAACCAACCCAGCTAGCCAACACAGCCAACCAACCCAACTAGCCAACATAGCCAACCAACCCAACCAACCAACACAGCCAACCAACCCTATCACCAATAGAGAACAGAAAACCTGCTATGGAAGCCACCCAACCAAAGCCAAGGCACTACCAATCCAATTACCAGAGAACACCAAGAAAATAATAGGAGCAGCAATAATAATAGCCAACCCACTCCTATTACCAATAGAGAACAGAAAACTAGCTCTAAAAGCCACCCAGCTAAAGCCAAGGCACCACCAATCTAATTACCAAAGAACATAAAGAAAATAACAAGATTAGCAATAGCCAACCCAATCCTATAACCAATAGAGAGTAGAAAATTGGCTATGGAAGCCACCCAGCCAAAGCCAAGGCACCACCAATCCAACTACCAGAGAGCACAAAAAAATAATAGGAGCAGCAACAATAATAGCCAACCCAATCCTATCACCAATATAAAACAAAAAAGTCAACTCTAAAAGCCACCCAGCCAAAGCCATTAGCAGATCAAAATTACTATTTTAACTATACTAACATCTCCCTTAATAAAAGCAAGATGGCAGTTGAAGAGGCGAGAACATGGCTGCAGCACAAAATAATTTACCAAAGATCAAATTTTTCACAGAACTTCCTCTCTACCTCATGGGCACTTAGCACAAAATGATCTCCCTGAATTTGGAAATAGCTCAAAGAGAGGTCAGAAATGGGAGAAATCACCCGTTCAAATAACAAATGCTCAAAGGAGAAATCAAATAAGATGAGCTTCAAAGATTTGTCAAAAATGGATGCTTACCTTCACAGATGATGGAAGATGGCAAAAAAGAGATTACAAAGAAGGAAGACGGCAAAAGACAGATACAGAAGGAGGAGCCCTAGACTTTTAGATCTGTCAATGCCCTGGTAAAGAGAAGGAGGAGATCGAAGCTGAGATTTATAGAGCACGGGAGAACAGAAAGACCACAGCATGAAACAGCTCACACGAGCATGAGGTAGTTTAGATAAACTTTTTCACCCACCGTGGTAGCTATTCAAGCTTCACTTCCCTAAATATCATGAAAAAAAATGACCGAGAGGCGTGGTTTGAGCCATGCCATGGATGAAATAGGGCCCCAAATGAGCTTTAACTCCATCTCTCTTTCAATAGTAAAGTGAAGATCCTAGCCCTATTTCTCTTTTCCTTCAAGCCTCCAATCGATCTTGTCATTTGGCAAGCTTATTTTTCTTTTACTTCAAAGGTGGATTTGGCACAATTAGGCCATACTCATACCCCTATCATCAAGTTCGGTCTTGGCTTTGAGTACTTCAAAGTAACCTATAAGGGACCTACCCTCACCACTATCAGTAAAGAGGAGGTGGTAGATAAGAAGCCACTTTTATAGTTTGACCTACCTTTAATACTGTGTTCCCCTCACTGAAGAGGAAAGCTATAGAGGTTCTCCTATAATGAGTGCTAGTTGTTCCTGCTGTCATTTTGATCAGGACTAGTACCACCTCTGCAGTTGCCCAAGTCTTGAAGGGGAAGACTATCTTAGCTTCTGAGACTGTCTTCTCCATGTTTGAGGTCAGTTTTAGCTCCCGCCCTGCATTACTAACCAAGACTCAACATCATAATAGGAACTAGAAAATTAAAAGCATTACGAGTGTGTGGAAAAGGAGGGATCCCCTCGTGAGACCTCTCCCTTTCTTGGTGGAAGTAGGTTTCACCCCCTCTCAAATTCAGGAGGAGGAGGATGTTAGAAAGATAGCAAGCACCACCATGATCAGAAAATGAGACACCAGATAGGAAGAGGGAAGCCCCATGCGGGTCTAAGATCCATTCTCGTGAGAGTTGGAAGAACCCATGTGATGCTTAGAGTTTGCTACCTTGCATGACTTAAGATGTGCAATCCCTAGGAGTGTTGTGGGATTAGATCATCGTGAAAGGGCCATGGAGGACAAAATAAGTGGGCAAGAGGATGACGGATTTGTTATCGGTTTCTCCACTTTGATTTATCATTTCAATCAGTAGGTTGATATGGCCAATCATTCTGATAGGATTGTACTCATCGCCCAAAGAATAATGAGATCTACTGAGGTATTTGTCACCCCAATAACACCACTCCACTCACTCACCACCTTCACCAATTCATGTTCCACCATCTGAAGTCCCCACCAAGTTCCACAAGTCCACATATGAAGAGAGAGCATCCCTCTTGGTGATATGGCTATGTCCTAATGACTACACTTCATCTACTCCACTAGTTGAGGTGAGGCTGAGCTTCCCCACTTGACCTTCCATCCCAACGATGGTGAAGAAAGAATGATGGCCCAAGAGTGTCATGGTCGCTCCACCACCGTAGTTGGAGGAGAAGGAAGGAAGGGATACCAAGGTGAATTCTATGATTATTGAGATAATGGGAGAGCACTCCACATCTAGAGCATTGCATCATTTCTACATAGTTAGTCACTATTTAGCCTATGTTCCTGTAGCACCTGATCGGGTGGATGACTGATCTTTAGATGAGATTTTGGAGGACTATCATGTTGCGATGAGGTAGATAGTTAGGGATGATCAGTCTGACCAAGAGAAGTGTATGGTTGATTTCAACATCGATAAAGTTAACCTATTGGATGACATAACAGAAGTCCACATGGTAGATATCTAAGGATCCTTGCATAGGGAGCAACCTAGCTAAGAAGCCATTATAGTTGAGGAAGGTGAGGCATCAGACTCAACTCAACACCTCCTCCAACAAATCAAACAAAAAGATGATCAGATTGATAGGATGGAGAGAAGGGTAGAGGAGTTGATGGCAGTTGTCTTAGCCTTGCAGAACCAAGTCCTAGTTTCATAACCTACTCCCATGGGGGGGTCGATCAGTCTGAGCTAATACATATCCTAGATCATTCCAAGAGTTCTCCCATGGATGAAGATGCTGGCAATTTACATAGGAAGGTGTCCGATAGCACCTCCATGCATGAAAAAGATATTAAAGAAATGGTCGAGCAGCAAGTGAAGGAAGCATTGGTGTAAGCCCAAGGGAGCTCATATGTTCAAGAGGGTAGACCCTGCCCGAAGGAATTTGATGTAGTTCAATTCCCCAAGGGTTTTGTGACACCACCCTTCAAGGTTTTTGATGGCAGTGGGAACCCAAGGCAACATATAACACACTTTCGAGCTAGTTGTTGCAATGTCGGTGGTAGCAACACTTTACTCTTTTGACGGTTTGTCAGTGGCCTTTCAGGGGTTGTAATTGGTTGGTATGTTGAACTGCTCAATAGTTCAGTGAAGTCATTTCAAAGTTAGAGCATCTCTTCATGAAGAGGTTTGTAGGAGCTCAGCAAAGGGTAATTATAGGTGACTTTATTATAGAGAAGAAAAATCCTAATAAGTCCCTTATTGATTACATTCTTAGATGGCACAACCTAAGCATGAAATATGAACCACAGCTATAAGAGCATCATGCCATTGAGATTCTTCTCAAGAATATCCATGGCTCGGTCACCTTCATGCTCAAAGGCTTCACCATTAAGACATTTCAGAAATTAATTATCAAGGCGGCTAACTTACAAGAGAAAGCCAAATAGTTACCCTTCTCAGATCAGTCATCTAAGCCCAAGCCTCCAAAGTGTTTGAGATGAATCCAGAGATTGTAGTGGTAGTTGATAAGGGGAAGCGGCCAATGAGAGCACAATTTGAGAATTCTAGAGTTCACCCTCTACTCCTCCCACTACCTCGGCCAACGACCACCACCAGGGACCTACACATGGCGGTATCAATATCCAACATGTAGCTACTTTTCTACTCTTTGGTACTCAACAAACTATACTCATTCAAGAGGGAGGTAGTCAGGAAGATCTTTAAGAACCTTCTTAAGGAGCCTGATTTTCAATTACCAAAGCCTAGAAAGTCAAAGGAATTGGGCAGGAGTGATGATCCTGACAACGGCCTTTACCACCACATGCTAGGCTATTTATTAGAAGATTGCTTTACAATCAAGGATTGTCTTGAGCATAGCTACAAGTTAAGAGTCATAGTTATCCTTAAAAATACTTAGTGCAACAACCTTCTAGTTCTATTTAACTAATCTTTGGGGATACATATGATCCTCTTAAGATAAAAGAAGGATTGGATATCTCTTTATCCCTTACTGCTAAGAAAATAATTTATAAAATCAAGAAACTTTCTCTGCATGTGTTTGACTCAGCTCAGACCTCCAACATTAATGAAGGTCTACCAGTTATGAGGGACAACATGGGGGAGGGTGGAAGCCCACCAGCAGTAATAGCCTTCACTTTCCTGGCATAGATCCATAATGTAACCATCGTCCGAGTTCAACACTTCTACCTCCACAGTTACAGCTACCACATCTACTATCTCCACCACCAACAACAGGAGCATTGTATCTATGGATGAGGGCATCAAACCCCTCATATCACTTACTTTACTTAATTTCTACAATGACCACCTCCAAAATTAAAGAAATCAATGAAGAAAATCAATTTTACTTACATTCTATCTACCTTTGATGATCTTAGTGATTTTATTTCGATTAATGGCACTCTAAGTCATAGCAATAACAACTTAAATAATTCTGATCAATCCTACTATGATTTAGAAATGGATTTTCTTTTTTGAATTATCAAGTTTCACCTCTTGAGATTGATTTAGATTCATCAGACTCTGATGATCTTTTAAGAGAAGCTGTAGGTATACCCAATGAGCAGGTAAAGCTTACCATAATCTTCTCATCACATGAAGTCACTGAAGTCAACCTCCTGTTGACCTCATTTTTGGATGAGGTTAATTTAGCATGCTTAGGACACTATGCCTAGTGACTAGATAATTCTGGGTTAGATCTCCATTCATCTTAGGTAGGATCAACTCAAGCATCCAAATTCAAAATCAACCAATCAACTTAATAATCAATAATCATCAATGATTAAAGTCAAACCTAAAGTCAACCCTAGTTAACCTAGAATTGACTTAAGTCACTTTGTCAAAAGTCAACCCACTAAAATTTGACTAAATAAAATCACCAAAAAAATTATTTCTAAAATTAAATAAATAGTTTTAATTATAATAACAAATAAATTTGAGTTCTTTAAGGCTTAGATTAAGTAAATTAAATTCCTTAAAACAAAATAACTTAAATAAGCCACATTGAACTCAAATTGAAGAAAAATCAAAATAACATCAAACTAAATCATATGGGAATGATAATAGGGCATAACCTAACTCCCTATTGGGTGTGTTTAGGTCAAATGGGTCATTTGACCCATAATAAAATAAGCTTGACTCAACTTAACCCAATTTGGGTTAAGTGAGTTAAACAAAACATAAAAGTATGAAAATTCAAAACCATCTTAACCAATGAATGTGCATAAGAGATTAATCATCTTAAACACCATTAATAAGTTAATTAATCTCTTTAATTAATAAATCAAATAAAAAAATTAAAAAATTAAAAAAAAAGGATAAAGAGAGGAAAAATTCCCTTTGTCCTCATCCCACATCACCTACCCCAAGACAAAAAAAGCCATCTCTCTTGAGGTGGGCGATTTCAACTAAAGCGGTGTCAAGCATAAAAAAAGGCCAATCATGGAGAAAGATAATAAAAAATTAAAAAAGAAAGAGCAGCCATGAAGGAAATAACACATACACACTCTCTCAAAAAAAAAAAGCTCTCATACACCATCGGATACCAAACCGAAGCCAAAAAAACTCTCCCCACCCTCCAAGTGCTCAACCATTGAATACATCAAACCGAAATTTGGATCCAAAGCTTGGGCTAGTGATCAAATCACAACAAATTCTCTCAATTCCTTTGAAGGCATCATTTCTTTTGAAGAATCGGCTACCTTGACTCCGACCTTTGAGATCCCCTAAATCAAGGTGCATTATTAAACCCCCCTTTTTCTTGAAAGCTTTCGGCCATGGTTGTATCCCTACAAGGCGTGTTCTTTGGTGAGATCAAACCTTATGGATGGAAAGAGGATCTTTCAACGATCATGTAGCACTTTTAAATCTAATTTGGAAGTATATCAAAAGTTATTAGCAAAACAAGTTGGGCGGTCCTCGACTCCAGATGGAGAGATGAAATCGGACCGTCCGTTTAATTTAAAAGAGCACGGTCCAGATCTAGGCTGATTAATTTGATTAAATCCCTTTCAAGGAATCGCGAATGATATGGACCGTCGATTCGTCGGACGGCGTATGATGTCGCGGGATCAACCCACGATGCATCTTGATCATGAACGCGGATCACACGTCGATCTCGATCGGTCAAAGTATCCTCGTTTTAGTTAAAAGCGTGGGACCGTAACTAAAAAACCGTTAAAAAACCGTTAAGCAGCGATTTAAGGAATTTAAAAAATTGAAAACTTCAAAAATCATAACAAATCAAAGAAAAATCGAAAAATATAAATAAAATCTCAATGGATTTTATGGATGATAGGAATCTATAGAAATTAAAATCCCCAAATTTTATTAGATGTGTTCTCCTTTTAGGTTTAATTGAAAACATTAAACCTTAACTTACTCTTAAATTAATAATTCAATTAATTTGAAACTTTGGGAAATGAAATTAAGATTAGAACATACCTTAGATAAATTTTGGGGATTTAATTCTCTGAAATAAAATGAAATCAAAATTTTATGTAAGTTAACCCTTAAATTAAATAAATTTTAACCAAGACATTAATTCATATTAATGGACTTAAAACTTAAGCTTACAAATTCATAATTTAATATCTTAAGTTAAATTGAATGAAATCAAATAAAAATTAAACTCTTTAAAATAACATAAGCCAAATCAAATGAAATACATATAAATTATAAAATGAAATAAATCAAACAAATTAAATTAATTCAAACAAATGAAATAACATAAATCAAATTCAAACATAATTGAAATCAAAAGGATTAATTAAAATACTTAAGGATTTTAATTAGCCTTTGAAACTTCATTAGATTTAGGATGTTGAATGGAAAGAGCTCCATCCAAAAAAATGGAATCATTCCATTCTTCATTCTTGAAAACCTATACAACTTTAACTAAATAAAATGAACATAAAAATAAAAAATTTAAATCACTAAACCATTTGAATTGAAACCAACCAATGGTAAAATTTAAACTAATTAACTTTTCAAACATCAAAACTTAAACTTAAAGGCTAGAAAGACTTACCACACAAAACCCCACTACACACTAGATTATTTAGGTCACGGACCAGATCTAGGTTAGATCATTCTGATTTTCTTTTAATCTCCGTGATATGTTGTGATGTGCTTCACATGTGTGGTGTATTGTTTTAGGCGGATGCCTCTTGTTTGTTGTTAGGATGGTGCATTCTTTCTAGATTTGACACTATTTTCTAGGAGACTATGTTAAAGGGATCCGTAATAAATAAATCATAAAATTGATGTTTACTTGCGTAAAATCCCTTAACATAGTCCATAGAAGGTGGGCTTGCAAGCAACTAATGCTAAGCCCATATGTTTGTAAAATATAAAGGTGTGTGTATTTCTAACATGTTTTGGGGCTTAGGATTTTCTTTAAATTTTAAATGTAAATTTGAGCTTAGAATTAGGTTAGGATCTATGGGGTCTAGGATTAGCGGGACACAGAGATGGTGCGGTGGTCCCCTGTGGAGCCCGATGGATGTCCCTGAAGGAGACTTTCACGAAAGAAGACCCATAGATCTAAACTTGTAGTTCTAGGCCGGGTTGTATAAGGCGAGAACTTCGGATGCCCAATTTTCTTTCTTAGGGTACAAGACCCGTGCATTGGCCTTTTCTTATATAATTTGATTTGGCTTGATTTATTTTGGGTGCAATAGAAACACATGCTTTTCTTAGGTTTTCTGTGTATGTTTGTCGTGATGTATGCCCGGGCGTAGGCTCATAGGATAAACTAAATTTTCTACCCAACTAAATCAATTGAAACATAAAATAAATACAACTCATAATATTCACATAAAAGCCTAGGTATTAAAGAGATAAAATATATATAGCAACCCCTTATGGATGTCATGCATAATCATATTGTTTCACTCTTGATTAATGAAGGAATTCCATCTTTACAGCTTGACCTTTGAGAGCCTATGATGGAAGTACACCTTCTATTTTGATTTGGCCCATAACCTTTTTAATTACATGCATTAGGCATAAATTAATTATGGCCTAAATGAATCGTGAGTCAAAAATTATTAAAATCAAAAATGTGCATAGTTATATGCATCTTCATACCCTACATGATCTTAGGGATTAGGAGTAAGTCTAGGTTCATAGATTTCTTTCCTAAAATTACCTTGACCAATCATCTTGCATTCATATGACTTAGCCTCATAATTTTAAAATGCGATTAGGTGGTGTTAGCTGGCAGCCTTCTCCAGGCAGGTTGTAAGTCGAGAAGAGTCAGGGATAGGTTAGTTCCTTCAAGTGAATGGAACGACCAATGATTCCCAAGAATAGAACTAGGTCGAGCATCTGACATGAAGCACTGTAGACTAGGTTAAGCATCCTTTAGGAATAAGTCTTCAACCCTAGGCATTTGTCTTGTCTTCTAGAATCTAAGTCCTAGATTTATAAGAAAATGATAACTTGAAATCTAAAATTAAATCCCAAATTTGAAACCCAATCATAAGATAGATGAAATGTCTCTGGGCATCCCATATCAATAGACATTTTCTCTTTTCCATTTGACTCTTAAAAATAACTCTCTCCAATTTGGACCTCTCCCAATTGAATTTCCAAAATCAATTCCTTTGAAAGCTACCTTAGTAGTCTTTAGGAATAACCACTTATTTCTTTAATCGAGTATTCTTTGGAAGAGACCCTTCCTAAGATGTAATTATAGAGGCTTGCCTTTATAGGAACCATGATCCCGTGATAAAATTGACCTACTTTTCTATGTAGTTCAGGGAAAATACTTTGGTACACGAAAGACCCATTAGCCTTAGGAGTCTTTTATTGAAATGATTGAATCCATTATAGGAAAGCATGTTTATCTTTGAGATAATATGTGTATTCCTTAATTGGATCATCTAAATAAAATATTCTAAACTCTATGTGGTGTCATTTCTTTTCTCCATTCAGAGAAAAGAAAACCAACATATTTTTAGACTCCAGCGGGAATGGTTCCTCTCTCCATCTTTAGAAATAGGTGGTTATTTTATATATCGGCGTGTACTAGTGCCACTCAGGTCGGGGCGCCTTTCTTTTAATTGGATACCTCTCCATTTCATTCTTGGTTAAGCCTATCCAACATCTTGAATAGAGGTTCTAGAACTCTTTGTTTGTCATAGTTAAACGATTGGGTCCTAAAACCAAATCCCAAAATAAAATGAGAGATGAGAGAAAATTAGTTGCTTCAAACCCTGAGAAAACTTAAATCAAAAGGAGGATATTAAATTTTTGCTCCTTCTAATGATTGAAGTTTGAATTGCATTTATAAAGAAGAATAAAAAAAATCATCCCAAAGAGAATTCCTTATTGACCTTAAAAGTGATTAAGGAACTCAATGAAAATCTTATTCTTATAGAAGAAAATTATACATGAATGCAAATGCTTTAATCTTAATTTCTACAAGTCCACTAGAATAATGAAAACCAACTACTCAAGTTGATTGGCCAATTCTAAGAGTGACTTGAGGTAATCTTTAGACTTTTCCAAAATCTTAAATTGAGTTTGGGAGAGAGTCAAGAAGATGACATCATAAATAAACAAAAATAAAGTGACAAATTCACTTTTACTTTCAATAGAAGAAAAGCGATAGCAAAAGAGAATTATGATTCTCTTGATAAAGTTGAAATGAATAAAATTTAAATCAACTTTCTTAATGGGAGTTTTCTCCCATTGAATGAAATGATATTCCATGATTGGCTTTTGATTAATTTTAAGGTTAAATCAAGAAGAAAATAAATGAAGAAGTTAATCCTTCTAAAGAAATCATGACCTTAGGATTGGGTCCTAAGGGTGATATATCTATGCTTAGAGTGAAAGTATGAAATCCTATCTCGGAAAGTTGATAGATAAATCACTTAGGACTTTGTCAGTCCAAATAAATGAAAAATTCCTTAATTTTCAAGACTAAGGCATTATATGCTTTCAATACAAAATGAATCTAAGAAGAATCCTTTGTAATGTCTTATGACCTATTTGACATTATCTTAATGTTAAGTATGGTGGTCAAAGAGTCCATTGCAAGCTGAGATTACCTTTAATCTTATATGTGCTATAAAAGAATGCAAGTCAAAATTTGACTTTCTAATAGCACATCATCTACTCTAGAGGGTCATCTTTTAAATGATTATCCTTTAAATGAATAGATCATGAGGTCTATTGATATATTGAGGATAGAGTTAGACCTACCTTCCCTTCATATAAAAGGAAATTCTTGAATTAAAATTCAAAATGGTAGAGTCATACCACCTCAAATGACATTGAAAAGAAATGGAAAATAAATCATCTTCAAAATATGATATTTTGCCTATCTTAGAGAAGTTGCTTGCAAAATCAAGCATCATAATACTCTGTTATAAAATAAAATGAAATATGAAATAATAAAAAAATGATGAAGAAAGAAGCGAAAGTAAAGCAAGGCATTACATAATCATGTAATTTGTCTTACTTAACTATAAGCAACTTCCTGATGTGGCATTCCAATATAAAGAAGTTCTAGGGTTATCTTCTATGATGAAGATAGACTATTAAGAACTTATTAACATCTTAGTCGATGTGGAAAATTTAAAGAAGAAAATCTCCAAAATATATGTTGATCCGTGCATTGGTCAACATCAAATATAAACATAAGAATAAATTTATATAGGCTCAATTCTAATCAGGCTTTGATAAGTTGATGACATATAAATTCAATCAAATAAAGAAAGTAGTTTTCAGCTTCATGAAAATTCAATCTTAAAATCTCAACTTAGAAAAAGAACTTGATTTCAATCACATTGTTGGTTGAAAAATTCAAACATGAAAAGAGCAACTTAGGAATTCATGAAACATCTTTAAATGCTCTTGGATGGTCCTATCCAATAAAAAAAAAAAGAGAAGAGAATAAAAAGGAATCAAAAGAAAAAAGAAGAAGAAGAAACATATAAAAAAAGAAAAAATGAATCACAAAAATACATATTGATTATTGAAGGATGTTCATATTCATCATAAAGTGTTGAGTCTTTAGGAATATCATTCTACTCTAAATGACCTCACTAAATAGTTGATTCCAATAGAAAATTTTGATTTCAAAAGCATTTAGTTTTCAAGGAAGTCATTATGCCAATTTTGAATGACTCACTCCACTAAATAATTTTGAATTCAACAAGTGTAACATCTTTAGAAAGTCATTTTATCAATATTAAATGGCTTTTATATTTGTTGTTCCATGAAAAGATGAAAAAGAAATAAAAGTGTTGGATCATAATATATGATCAATCAAGCATAGACTTGAATCATATCAAAAAAAACCAATAAATAAAATATTGTATTTGGACAAAAGGTCAAATACATCAAATTTCCTAGCAAATCATTTAGTGGAGTCATTTCATAAAGAACTAATGAGTCAAATACATTTATCTTCTTAGTGAATCTTGTAACTAGGAAAATTACCAAATGTAACCTTTCAAAGAAATGAAATCGAATATTTCTAAAAAAAAAAAAGAAAGAAAGAAAGAGAAAAGGAATGGAAGGACTATATCAAGAGCAAAAGGATGAAGTCTAAAATTTCTATGTGGACATTTTGACTTTAAACTCCTTCACATCAAAATGAAGTAATAAGGTTAGAAGTCAAAATTCCTTAAGCTAAATAAAATAATCAGATATCTCATGTTGTCATTTTAGCCTTTGCCATGATTGGGTGAGCTTGCTCGGTAGGTTAAATAAAAAGATAGTGGATCTTCTTTTCTAGGAGACCATATCTTTTGAATGGCAACGATTCTATTGAGTGTATTCTGATTTCAAATGAAGCAAAGACACCTAATGTAAATGGATATTTTAACTTCAAACTTCTCCACATCAATGAAGTGGTAGGGTTAGAAGTCAAAATTATCCCTAGCTAAACAAAAATAAGCAAATATCTCATACTTTGTCATTTTAGCCTTTGCCATGATTTGGGTGAGCTCGGCGGGTTAAAAGAAAAGATAGTGGATCTTCTTTTCTAGAGGTCCATATCCTTTATATGGCAAGGTCTCATTGAGTATACTGATTCTATTGCAAGTGGTCTATAACCATATAAAAGTAATGGAATTATAGAGCCATTGCAAGTTAAAAAGCTTAAGTAGTTTGGGTCCTAACTTTCTTTTCAAAGGCACTCTAGCCATTGCATCAATGTTGATTAGATGTGCGGAGATTTATATAGTCTTCAAGTTGGGATGCACCCTTAGAATTTGAAGAAAATCCAATTCCAATGACAAAGATGACATCAATGATCAAATTCTTTAATGAGTTAGCTATCGATGATTTGATTAAGCTATCTTTTGGGTTTAAAGACTACTTTATTTGGAAATAAATTGAAATGATCTCTAGATGTAGAGGTCTATAAACTTGATGCCATTTCCATAAACTAAGTCCCTTGATGACTGTGGTCAAATTCCAAAAGAAAAGAAAAATTTTGCTAAAATTAAAAGCTAGAAAATGATGGTTGTACATAAGAAGAAAATATTCTTCTTGGTTAGTTAACATTATTATATGACCCACATCTTGGGACTAGGGTAGAATATTTACCTTAAAAATGGGTTCATATTACTCATATTTATTTCAAATCAAAAAAGACTTTCATGCATAAGATTATCCTTCTTAAGGATAACTTATCTGAAAATTATCAAATTAAAATAATTCTAGAAAAGAAGAATTGAAAGCATATGATATGACATTCAGAATCCTTATAAGAATGTTCTGTTATAGAGTCATATCATTTAGTCTCAACATATTGAGGCAATTTAGCAAAAAGGGTCATGATCAAGATTTCTTATAATCCCACTTTCAATTAGGTAGAGGGTTATATTGAAAATCTTACCAAAAAGAAAAGAAAATAAAAGAAACTTCATGATGTGAAGAACAATTCACATTATATATAGAGTCTTGAAATTTACTTTTGAAGTAATTTCAAAGACCTTGTAGTAAAATGTAGAAGGATCAAAAATGCAAAAATAAGAAATTAATCAAAGAAAATTATGAGATTTCATTTCCTATAATAATAAATCAACTAAAGAAATTAAATTTCAAACTTATCAAGAGAATCTAAATTTCTCTAATAAGTTAATCCTTTCAATTCCCTTATTGATTAGGGATAAGAATTTTATGTCTCCATGAGAATCCAAAAGATTATCTTGATTCTCATTCACTTTAGAAAGCTTTAAAGGAATCTCTTGATCTTCATTGAATCTAAGAGAATGTCTTATAAGCTATTCATGTCAACAAAGTAAAATAACATACATATCCAAACAAAAAAGAAAATAAAATTTCATTTGAGAAGTCGGTTGTTGAACTACATGCAAGCTCAAAGAGGTTTCAAGTTATTACTATGATGTCTTTCAATGAATTAGACATCTAGCATGGTTCATTATAACTTTGAGATATAAAAAGAGAAATGATGAATTTCTATGATCATGGCATAATAAAGCATTTGATCCAAAATATACCCAAGTCTTCCCTCAAAAATAAATTCCAACTCTTTGAACCCTCCTTAACTAAACTTCTTCATGTGTGAGGAGTATTAGTGAAATCAAGAAATGGAAGCAAACCTTCCATAACCTCTTCATCAAGTTAGACTAACTAAGTGAGAATTAAGTCCATGAGACTCTTGCTTATTAGTCAAAACTTTGAGGAATAGGAATAAGTAACATTGACCCCTTTTCCTCATCCATGTCACCTTTATAGGTTGGGAGCAAGCCCTTCGTGGCACCTTTCCTATACATGACTTGAGATGGGAGCAAGCCCTCTGTGGCACCTTTCTCATGTCCTTCCTGGGTTTGGAGCAAGCCCTTCGTGGCACCATTCCCATGAAAAAATACCTGTGTAGGTTGGGAGCAAGCCCTTCGTGGCACCTTTCCTATACATGACTTGAGATGGGAGCAAGCCCTCTGTGGCACCTTTCTCATGTTCTTCCTGGGTTTGGAGCAAGCCCTTCGTGGCACCATTCCCATGAAAAAAATACCTGTGTAGGTTGGGAGCAAGCCCTTCGTGGCACCTTTCCTATACATGACTTGAGATGGGAGTAAGCCCTCTATGGCACCTTTCTCATGTCCTTCCTAGGTTTGGAGCAAGCCCTTCGTGGCACCATTCCCATGAAAACATACACAGGTTGGGAGCAAACCCCTTGTGGCACCTTCCTATACATGACTTGAGATGGGAGCAAGCCCTCGTGGCACCTTTCTCATGTTCTTCTGGTTTGGAGCAAGCCCTTCGTGGCACCATTCCCATGAAAAAAAAATACCTGTATAGGTTGGGAGCAAGCCCTTCGTGGCACCTTTCCTATACACGACTTGAGATGGGAGCAAGCCCTCTGTGGCACCTTTCTCATGTCCTTCCTGGGTTTGGAGCAAGCCCTTTGTGGCACCATTCCCATGAAAAAATACATGTGTAGGTTGGGAGCAAGCCCCTCGTGGCACCTTTCCTATACATGACTTGAGATGGGAGCAAGCCCTCTGTGGCACCTTTCTCATATTCTTCCTAGGTTTGGAGCAAGCCCTTCGTGGCACTATTCCCATGAAAAAATACCTGTGTAGGTTGGGAGCAAGCCCTTCATGGCACCTTCCCTGGCACCTTTCCCTATACATGACTTGGATGGGAGGCCGTGGCTTTTTTTTCATATCCTTCAGGTTTGGAGCAAGCCCTTGTGGCACCATTCCCATGAAAAATACTACAGGTTGGGAGCAAGCCCATGGCACCTTTCCTATACATGACTTGAGATGGGGCAAAGCCCTCACGTGGCACCTTTCTCATGTTCCGGGTTTTAGACAAGCCCTTCGTGGCACCATTCCCATGAAAAAAAAATACCTGTGTAGGTTGGGAGCAAGCCCTTTGTGGCACCTTTCCTATACATGACTTGAGATGGGAGCAAGCCCTCTGTGGCACCTTTCTCATGTCCATCCTGGGTTTTAGCAAGCCCTTGGCACCATTCCCATGAAAAATACATGTGGGTTGGGAGCAAGCCTTCTGGCACCTTTCCTATACATGACTTGAGATGAGCAAGCCCTCTGGCACCTTTCTCATGTCCCGGTTTGGAGCAAGCCCTTCGTGGCACCATTCCCATAAAAAAAATACTGTGTAGGTTGGGAGCAAGCCCCTCGTGGCACCTTTCCTATACATGACTTGAGATGGGAGCAAGCCCTCTGGCACCTTTCTCATGTCCTTTGGGTTTAGCAAGCCCTTTGTGGCACCATTCCCATAAAAAAAAAAATTCGTGTGGGTTGGGAGCAAGCCCTTGGCACCTTTCCTATACATGACTTGAGATGGGAGCAAGCCCTTTGTGGCACCTTTTCTCCTTGGGTTTGGAGCAAGCCCTTTTGGCACCATTCCCATGAAAAACTACTTTTGTAGGTTTGGAGCAAGCCCTTTGGCACCATTCCTACTTGTACATGATTGGAACAACATCAAGGCCCCTTAAATACTATCTGGGGTTAGATTAAGTTGTCTCTATGACCCCTTTCTTCTTGAAGATATAAGCCCCATGCCTTCTTTCTAATCATCAGGTAAGTCCCTAGTGGCATCCTACCTTGTACATGATTGGAACAAGCCATCAAGGCCCCTTTCATGCTACATGAGTTAGATTGGATTAAGTCTTACGACCCCTTTCTAGCCGAGAAAGATATAAGTCCCTTAGTCGGCATTCTTTCTAATCATATAGGAATAAGTCCCAAGTTGGCATCCTATTTAATCTTCTAAAGAATGGAATTAGGCTATTAAAGGTCCCATTTCTTTGAACTATCTAAATAGGATCAGGTCCATGTGACCCTTTTTTAGTAGTCAAAGTATTGTGGAGTAGGATCAAGCATTTCAAACCTCTTCTCCCCAGCATAGCTTTTAAGGTTTGGAACAAGTCTTTAAAGGCCCCTCTCCTCTCTTTAGCTAACTATGGATCACATACGCCCCATCTTATTAGCAAATCACATGAATCACCACTACTCTCAAGAAAAAGTAAATCCCCTAAAGGCATTTTGCTTGAGCATAATGATTGCATTAAGATTAGACCAATCTTTGGGCCTACTCCTAATAGCATTCTTCTTCATCTTAGAACTTAATGAAAGTTAAGTTTCTGAGAATGAATCACACTCTGAAATAAAGATAGGTATACATATACCTATCTTTCACAATCAAAATCAAAATAAATCCAAATCAAAAAAACAAAAATCATGAATTGGAACCCCAAGCTTATACTTGTATGTTGATCAATCTGGTCAACACCAATATGTGCAGTGTATTCTAGTTAATCCACTACACATATTGGGGGTCCATTTATTGACCTCATTTTTGGATGAGGTTAATTTAGCATGCTTAGGACACTATGCCTAGTGACCTAGATAATTCACCTTGGGTTAGATCTAACCTATTCATCTTAGGTAGGATCAACTCAAGCATCCAAATTTAAAATCAACCAATCAACTTAATAATCAATAATCATCAATTCCTTTGAAGACATCATTTCTTTTGAAGAATCGAAGCTACTTCAATTGATTCCAGCCTTTGAGATCCCCTAAATCAAGGTACATTATTAAACCCCTTTTCTTGAAAGCTTTCGACCATGGTCGTATCCCTACAAGGCGTGTTCTTTGGTGAGATCAAGCCTTATGGATGGAAAGAGGATCTTTCAACGATCATGTAGCACTTTAAATCATCCAATTTGGTTAAGTATATCAAAAGTTATTAGCAAAACAAGTTGGGGTCCTCGCTCGAGATGGAGAGAGGAATCGAGACCGTCCGTTTAATTTAAAAAAAGACGGTCCAGATCTAGGCTGATTAATTTGATTAAATCCTTTTAAAGAATCGGGAACGATATGGACCATCGATCCGATCGGACGGCGATCATCCGCGGATCAACCATGACATCGTTTTATCAGAGAACCGCGATCAACGGTCCTAATCGCTCATTTTAGTTAAAACGTGTGGGACCCGTAACTAAAAAAATCGTTAAAAACCGTTAAGCAATGATTTAAGGAATTTAAAAAAATTCACTACAAAAATCATAACAAATCGAGAAAAATCAAAAAAATATAAATAAAATCTCTATAGATTTGTGGATGAGAGGAATTCATAGAAATTAAAATCCCCAAATTTTAGATGCTTCTCCTTAATTTAGGTTTAATTGAAAAATAAACCTTAATTACTCTTAAATTAATTCAATTAATTTGAAACTTTGGGGAAATGAAATTAAGATTAGAACATACCTTAGATAAATTTTTTGGGATTTAATTCTCAAATAAAATGAAATCAAAAAAGTTAACCCTTAAATTAAATAAATTTTTAACCTAAGACATTAATTCATATTAATGGACTTAAAACTTAAGCTTACAAATTCATAATTTAATATCTTAAGTTAAATTGAATGAAATCAAATAAATTAAACTTTAAAATAACATAAGCCAAATCAAATGAAATACATATAAATTAATATAAAATGAAATAAATCAAACAAATTAAACTAATTCAAACAAATGAAATAACATAAATCAAATTAAAACATAATTGAAATCAAAAGGATTAATTAAAATACTTAAGGATTTTAATTAGCCTTTGGAAACTTCATTAGGATTTAGGATGTTGAATGGAAAGAGCTCCACCCAAAAAATGGAATCATTCCATTCTTCATTCTTGAAAACCTATACAACTTTAAAAATAAAATGAACATAAAAATAAAAAATTTAAATCACTAAATCATTTGAATTGAAACCAACCAATGGTAAAATTTAAACTAATTAACTTTTCAAACATCAAAACTTAAACTTAAAGGCCTAGAAAAGACTTACCACACAAACCCCAATTACTACACACACTAGATTATTTAGGTCACGATCCTAGATCTAGGTTAGATGCTCTGTGATTTTCTTTAATCTCCGTGATATGTTGTGATGTGCTTCACATGTCAGGTGGTGTATTGTTTTAGACCGATGCCTAGGCTTGTTTGTTCGTAGACCGATGGTAGGCATTCTTTCTAGATTTGACATCCTAGAGACGTGTTAAAGGGATCACTGTAATAAATAAATCATAAAATTGATGTTTACTTGCAGGTGCTAAAAATCCCTTAACATAGTCCATAGGACAGGTGGGCTTAGCAAGCAACTAATGTTAAGCCCGTATGTTTGGAAAATATAAACTGCTTGGTGTGCTGTGTGTATTTCTAACACCGCTTTGCAGGCTTAGACTTTCTTTAAATTTTAAATGTAAATTTGAGCTTAGAATTAGGTTAGGATCTATGGGGTCTAGGATTAGTGGCACCCAACCGTGAGATGGTGCGGTCCCTGTGGAGCCCAATGGATGTCCTCAAGGAGACTTTCCGGAAAGAAGACCCATAGATCTAAACTTGTAGTTCTAGGTCGTTGTATAGAGCAACTCTGCCCAATTTTCTTTCTTTCTGGTGTGTAGCATTCTAGATTGGCCCTTTTCTTATATAATTTGATTTGGCTTGATTTATTTTAAAAAATGCACAGATATGTATGTATGTTTTATCACAATAAAAACTAAACATAAATAAAATAATATTCACAAAAAGAGATAAAATATATAGCAACCCTTAGTCGGATGTCATGCATAATCATACTATTTCACTTGATTAATGAAGGAATTCCATCTTTACATAGGCTTGACCTTTGAGAGCCTATGATGGAAGTACACCTTCTTCTATTTTGATTTGGCCCATAACTTTTTCTAATTACATGCATTAGGCATAAATTGCATTCCTTATGGCCTAAATGAATCGTGAGTCAAAAATTATTAAAATTTGAAAAATGTGCATTAGTTATATGCATCTTCATATCCTACATGATCTTAGGGATTAGGGAGTAAGTCTAGGTTCATAGATTTCTTTCCTAAAATTGTAAATGACCATCTTGCATTCATATGACTTAGCCTCATAGTTTTAAAATGCGATTAGGTGGTGTTAGCTGGCAGCCTTCTCCAGGCAGGTTGTAAGTCGAGAAGAGTCAGGGATAGGTTAGTTCCTTCAAGTGAAGGGAACGACCAATGATTCCCAAGAATAGAACTAGGTCAAGCATCCCATGTGTCAAGCACCGACTTGGTTCTCAAGCATTCTTTAGAATAAGTCTTCAACCTTATTGTAGTCTTGTGCTAGAATCTAAGTCCTAGATTTCTAAGAAAATGATAACTTGAAATCTAAAATTAAATCCCAAATTTGAAACCCAATCATAAGATAGATGAAATGTCTACTGGGCATCCCAGTATCAATAGACATTTCCTACTCTTTTCCATTTGACTCTTAAAAATAACTCTCTCCAATTTGGACCTCTCCCAATTGAATTTCCAAAAATCAATTCTTTGAAAGCTACCTTAGTAGTCTTTAGGAATAACCACTTATTTCTTTAATCGAGTATTCTTTGGAAGAGACCCTTCCTAAGATGTAATTAACTATGAGGCTTGCCTTTATAGGAACCGTGATCCCGTGATAAAATTGACCTTGTTTTATTTTTCTATGTAGTTCAAGGGAAAATACTTTAGTACACGAAAGACCCATTAGCCTTAGGAGTCTTTTATTGAAATGATTGAATCCATTATAGGAAAGCATATTTATCTTTCGAGATAATATGTGTATTCCTTAATGCCATATTTGATCATCTAAATAAAATATTCCTAAACTCTATGTGGTGTCATTTCTTTTCTCCATTCAGAGAGAAAAAGAAAACCAACACCTCCAAAGTGGGAAAGTTCTACCTCCTAGGGTAGCACCTCAAGATTAGGGTAAATAGGTCATTAGTTTTAGTGAGCAGATAGCCCCTCCACAAGATGCTCCACCTTTAAAAAGTTGCTAGCTAAGTTAAGCACATATGATGCCCTTATCTTATCCAAAGAGATGAGAAAGTCATTAGTCAAAGCCTTGCTTCTCCCCGAAAAAAGCTTGGCTTAGTTGACTGCTACTAGAGAGGAGGAATGATTCTTAAAGGAGATCCTAGGAGTCACATTCACAGATGAACCTACTTCTAGTGATGATAAAGCATAACCATCCTCTCTACATTATAGTGAATGTTGGCAGATTCAGGCTATCTAGAGTGTTGGTTGATTCAGGTGCATCAGTGAATATTACGAGCCTAAGAACTCTTACCTACTTGAGAAATGACATCTCTAAACTCCAAACAAATAGGTTGTTGTTGAAAGGATTCAATGAATAAGGTGAGAGGGCCTTAGGCTCCATAGTGTTACCTTTAGAGATGAAGATTGGAAAATGGAAGCCAAGTTTCATAATAATAGATTTCAATACATCTTTCAATGCTTTGCTAGAAAGACCTTGGATACATGAGAATAACATGGTTCCATCCTCTCTACATCAGTACATCAAGTTCCTAAGAGGTGAAATCGAGTATTATGTTAAAAGAGATTTCAAGCCATTTGCAATTCATGAGGTCAAGATTTATAAGGATGAGGTGTATTGCCTCCCTAAGAAACAAAATGTCTTCTCTTATGCCCTTAGTCAAAATAAGAAAGAGAGAAAAAGAAATGAAAGAAAATGAAAGAAAAGAAAATGAAAAAGAAAAAGAAAAGAAAAGGGAATGAGAAGAAGACCTTAGGGAGGACATGGAGCCCGAGATTAGATTCCACCCATAGTTCGTTACTCCATTCAAACAAGTGGGGAGGATGACCCGACCTACACCAAGATAAGGAAGAGGCAAGTCCAGAGGGAGTCCAAGGGGTGGAAGACCTTCATACCTACCACCTACTAGGATATTCATTCCAACATCTAGGAGTACACCTATGATCTACATAGACATAGAATCTAGTTAAGATGATGAGTCTTATATAGTTAGCACACTGGCCAGCTCTTCACATCAACAAATCTGAGGTGACACTCGAGCCAGACAGTGATGAAGACTAGGTCCCAAGCAAAACATGAGTGTATCCAAGTCTCTATTATATAAAATTGTCATGCATCAGATGGGAACCGTAGCTCTAACCTCACTTTCCTCATAAAAAGTTGAAGATTTGGTAGTTAAGAAAGCCCCCAAAGCATGTACAAACACAAAGATCCAAAGGTTTTATCTAAGAGCATCATCCTCAAGTTAAGAAGTTGATGTAGAACTTGAGGATGGTTCATTTAAAGAATTAATTGAATTACCTTTTAATTGGTACTCGTCTTGTGTTCTTAATTTAGCAAAGAAAGATTTAATTCCACGTACATGGTCCAAGCATAAGTCAGAGTATTTTGAAAGGTTATCGAATAATAAATGCAAGAGCTCTCAATAAAGACTAGGACTAGGCTTTAGTATAGTGGGCCTAGTCGATGATGATGATTATTGATCATCCAATCATTTGAAATCTGATAGGTTCTTCTCAAACCACATCAACTCATATGTGGTGGTATACTTAGAAACTTCAGATGATTCAGATGATTTTTAAGTCAAAGATGCACCACTAGAATTCAAAGAAGAAATCAAATCAACTATCAATGAGGTTAAGGAAATCAACTTTTAAGATACCCATGCCTAACGCATACATTTCCTTATTGAATGAATCAAACCAATGAGTTAGTTAGGCTACTCGCTGAGTTTAAGGACTACTTTACATGAAGTTATGATGAAATGCCCAGATTAACTCATGGCATAGTGGTTCATAATCTAGTGATGCATCTTAATGCTAACCCCATTAAGCAAGCTCTTAAATGCATGTGATTAGACATTAAACAATAGGTCTTTTTTAATGTTAAAAAATTGATTGATGTTGGTTTCATCCAAGAGGAAAAATACCCCACCTGGTTGACTGATGACGTCCTAGTTAAGAAGAAGAATAGCTAAATTTGCATATGTGTCAATTTTAGGGATCTTAAGAAAGCATGTCCAAAAGACAAATTTTCACTACCAATACTAGAACGATGGTGGACATCACCTCATCTCATGCTGCTTTCATTGATGGTTCATCAGATATAACCAAATAAAGATGTCACCTAAAGATGAAAAGAACACTACCTTTAGAACCCTGATTTGAATCTATTGCTATAAGGTTATGCTTTTCGGCCTTAAAAATGTTGGCACCACATACCAATGGGCCATGACCCAAATCTTTGATGAACTCATTCATCACCAAGTCAAATGCTATGTCGATGATCTGGTGGTCAAAAGTAAAGAAAAGGAAGACCACCTCTTTGACTTGAGAGTATTTTTGAGTTGTTAAGGAAATACAACCTCAAAATGAACCATCTAAAGTGTGTATTTGGAGTAGCTTCAGGGAAGTTTCATGGGTTTGTTGTCCAACATTGCAGAATTGAAATCCACTCGGAGAAGATTAAAGTGATATTAAAAATTTTACCCCCTAAAAATCTAACCCAACTCAAATCATTCCAAAGGAGGTTGACATATCTAAGATGCTTTATATCCAACTTATCAGGCAGATGTTAATAATTCTCAGCACTAGTCAAAAAGGATGTCAAGTTCAAATGGGATGATAAGTGCCAACATGCTTTTAAGAGCATCAAGCAGCATCTTATGATGATGCTAGTCCTAGCTACCCCTATCCAGGGCAAACCTCTGATTCTCTACACCGCTACATTGTGCGACTCCCTTGATGCTTTGTTGGCCCAAGTTAATAATGAAGGGAAAGAGAATGCACTCCCTATCTCGCCGATACCTACTAAGGCAAACTAACCCATTGAGAAGCATTGCCTAGCTTTAATCTTAATCCTGAAGCTACGAACTATATACCCTCTCATAAAGTAAACTTGATTTCTAGAATCAATCACTATAAAATCTCATGATACAGTTGCTATCCAAACGGTTGGCACGATGGTCCATGATTTTATCATAGTTTGATATTACATTCATACCCCTTCATATGGTGAAAGGACAAGCAATCATTGATTTCTAGCAGCACATCCACTTCCTATAGATTCTCAACTTAGTGATGTTCTCCTCAATGAACAAATCATGAACTTAGGGAGCCAAGCATTCATCACTGGGAGATGTATTTTGATGGTACGGCTTCCTCTCAAAGAGGAGAAAAACTATAATCTATTCTCCCAGGAAAGGCAAGGGAAGGGTTAGTCCTCCTAATACCAAACTGTGATATGATGAGATTCTCATACCATCTATATAAACCTTACACCAATAATGAAGCCAAATATAAAACTTTGATTGTTAGTCTGGAGTTAACCATCTCGCTAGGCATTCAGAATATCAACATCTTTGGGGATTCTTAACTAGTTGTCAACCAGATTGTTGGCTGCTATAAAGTCTTGAAGCCAAAACTCTATCACTACCATAAGTACTCCATGAAGTTGTTATCCCAAATCCTAGAGGTCATAATTTACAAGATTCCCTGAGGAGAAAATGCCATAGATGGTTCCTTAGCCAAGCTTACCGAAGAGTTAGCATATCTGGAAGAACAATAAAGGTCCACAATAGGCAAGTCTTGTCTCTTATTAATGTTGAACTCATCGATAAATACTCTCTTGAAGAGGAAGTTTCCATTTTTAAAAGGGATGAAAAGATGGATTAGAGGTAACCCTTCATTGATTACTTGAATGAAGGTAAACTACCTTAAGAGAAGTCTCAAGCACATCAAGTGAAGCAAAGGGCACTCTCATATGCCCTCATGGATGGTTTCTTATACCAATAGTCCTTTGATATTATGTGGTTATGTTGTTTGGACAAACACAAAGCCTATAAGATTGTGACTGAGGTTCTCTTAGGACTATGAGGACCTCATCAATCTAGTCCTAAGATGAAAGCCAAAATTAAAAGGCTTGGGTATTATTGGCTGATGATGATCACAGATTGCATGGACATAGCAAAGCATTGTCACCAGTGCCAAGTACATGGAGTGGTCCTACATCAATCACCCAACATTCTACATCCAACATTAGCCTCATGGCCAATTGAGTGTTGGGACACTAACATAGTAGGTCCAATCGATCCTCCTTCATGTAAGGGTCACTGGTTCATTCTAGTTGCTACTTTTCCAAGTGGGCGGAGGTGATTCCACTCAAGGAGGTTAAAGCTCATTATGTGCTCCAGTTATTTAGGAACCATATCATATATAGATTTGGGGTACCCATCGAATCTTATATGATAATGGTTCCACTTTCAAGAGTACCAAAATCAACAACTTTGCCCAAAGACACAACATAGATTGGAGATACTCTACAATCTTCTATCCACAAGCTAATGGTTTAGCAGATGCCTTCAACAAAACTCTCATCCAAATATTCAAGAAAATGCTCGATGATAATAAGAGATAGTGGCATGAGCAGTTAGTTGAAGCTTTATAGGCTTATCATACAACCTACAAAACTCCAACACAATCTACCCCATTATCCTAAGTGTATGGGTCTAAAGCCGTTCTATCATTAGAAGTCCAACTCCCATCACTAAGGATAGCTATGGGTAACAAAATTACAGCCAAATAGAATGTCAAACTGCAATTGGAAGAGCTCAAAGATTTGGAGGAGAGACACTTACAAGCATGCCAGAACCTTGAGTTATATAAAGCAAAGATGGTTCAAGCTCATAATAAGTTGGTCTGCCCTAGTGCTTTTTAAGTAGTAGAGCTTTTTTAGTTCTAAGGAGACTAATTGTTACCCATCTCAAGATGGGAGGCAAGTTTGAACCTACTTAGGAAGGCCCTTTCGCCATAGAAAAGGCTTACCAAGCTGGATCTTATCAACTCATCAATCATAAAGGAGAACGCCTGATGCTTCCTATCAATGGACTTTACCTTAAAAAATACTATCCATAAATAGTGTTCAAAATAATTTTTCGTCAATAAAATTCCACTTTTATCAAACATCTCTTCGATTTGAAAGCTTTCCAAGTTACTAGATTTTAGTGATGTGTTTAAAGTAGGTATAAAAGAACCTGAGCAACATCCTATCCCTCATTAGCACATCACAAACACAAAATTGCACATAAACACAAACAAATCAAACAAGAATCCACTACTTTGGGCTATGTCAAGTTGAGATAAAACTCCCAACGGCCCTCACTCAGTAGCTGCTCTAGGTCAAGCTTGATTCACTACCTAGCTAGTGTATCTCCTCAGTGGTCTTTTCAGCTCAAGAAGATGTGAGACCCCATGCTTTCTTCTTATTTTGACCATTTCAAACCAATGAGTGCCTTATTAGTGTGGTATGCCTTATTGCATGACCCATAAGCTACCTTGACATTAGATTTTTTTTAAGAAGATGTGAGCCCTTGAGCTTTCTACTTGAACTAGCCATTGTGCATTGACTGAGTCTAATTTTATATTTGAGGTTTATGGTAAGACCCCCAGTGGCTCCTCTTCCTCTTGACTACCCCATGTTTGGGTCCAGCCCTTCTTTGTGACTCCCCACTTAGTAGTCACCCAAGGTCGAATAGTAATTGTCTTGCCGACATTACTATCCTAATGATCGCCACTTAAGGAGATGTGAGTTTCTGATGCTTTCTTCCTAGATTGATCATTACAACCCAACAGGCACCTTTGGTTGTCTTGTGTTTTCTATGTCGATGGTAAACCCACCCGGTATAACACCGCCGATGTGAGTCCCCATGCTTTCTTCCTGAGTTAGCCACCATATACCTATAGGCTTTGTATTTAAGGGTTAGGATAAGATCCCCAGTAGCACCTTCCATATGGGCATTATATTTGGATTATGTCTTCATGACCCTATCTAGACATAACCTAAGTTACTATCTGATTGGATAGTTTTTCTTTCTTAATAGCCACCCCTATGGTTGGAAGCTCTGTATTGTAGATGTACAGACTCTCCCTTGGCCAATAAATCTGAGATAGGCCAAAGCCCCCATGGCTCCTTCTTAGTATACTCCTTGTAAACCAACAGGGTCCACACAAATAAAAAAATAAATAAATAAAATGAAATTTTTTGTGGATTAGGATAAGACCACCAGAGACACCTCTTCCCAAATAAGCATCCTATCTTTTGGGCAGTTAGCAAAACTCCTTATAGGAATCTCCTTGACTACTGTAAGTTGAGGTAAGACCTCAAGAGGCATTCACTTGATAGTCACCTTAAGCCAGTTTGACTTGTTTTGCCATCAACGAGTCACCCCAATGGTTGAATCTACCTTGGACGATATGAGTCCCCGAGCTTTATTCTTAGTGTAACCATTACAAATCGACAGGAAACTCTTAGGTTGGATAGTCTTTACTACACTAATAGACTTCCCCTTTGGACTAGTAAATCTAAAGTAGGTTAAGGTTCATATAGCCCCTCTTTAGTGCGGCCCATCGTAAATGGATAGGGTATAAACCAAAGTCAATCATCAATTAAAATCAAACAAACCAAAATCAAACAAATCAAAATCAAACAAATTAAATCAAATTATATCGAAACTCAAAATTCAAACTCAAACTAAACAAATTAAACAAATTAAATCAAAATGAATCAGCAAACTTAAACCAAATTATTCAACATAATTAAATCAAATCAAACCCAAGTCTAAATCAAAGCCAACCCAAATCAATCTAATTAAATCAAACAAAACTCAATCCCTAGAAACTTTCCTTCTATACATAGGGCTTGAATCAAATCAATCTATGAATCAAACAAATCTCAATCAAATCTCAATCCTCAATGACTTTCCTTCTATACCTTGGGCTTGAATCAAATCAATCTATGAATCAAACAATACTCAATCAAATCTCAATCCCCCAGCGGATCCCCCTTTATGCCCTTGGCATAAACCAATCTTAATCCAATAAAACTCACGTATGAATCTCCAGTAGATCTTCTTTCATGTCCTTGACGTGAAATCAATTCTCAACCAATTAAACTAAATTTTATTTATCTCTCTCATGCCATTGGCATGGTAGTGAATTAGATCACGTTAGGATCCATGGTTCCATCTAGCTCTTCATTTGGTTGTGGATAGCAATCCTTAGTGCTTGTGATCTTCCCAGATGCTATTGATCACCTTGATCAATGGAAATACGTATGGTGTGCCTTGTCAGTTACACCACACCTATTGGGGGTCATTTTTTTGACCTCCCTTTTGGAGTGAGGATTGACTCATCCTTCCTTAGACTTAGGAATCTCTTAGACACTAAGACTTCCTAGTCATAAGACACTTCTAGTGATTAAGGGAACACTAAATCCAAGCATAGAGGCTTAAGAAGGCATAACCATGTTGATCTCATTTTTGGATGAGGTTAATTTGAACTCTGAGATCAGTAATTAGGATGTCCTCACGATGTCAAATAGAATCTCTTAATTCAGTGTTTATGACAATATACTTAGTGACCTAGTACACTTTCCTTGGGTTTGATCTAACCTAATAGGCTTAGGTGGAATCAACCTAAATTTTAAATTTGGATTAACTTAAATCAAATCCAAATAAATCAAAATAAAATAAGAAAACCAAATCCAAAGTCAAATCTAGTCAACTCATTTGGCATAGGATTGACTTAAGTTGGTCCCACCTAGTCAAAGGTGAACCCACCAAGAATTTGACCAAATGAAATCATTCCAAATGTCTCAAATAATTAAATAAACATGTTTGGTCATGAATCTAAAGAAATTCAAATTTATTTAGGCCTTAATTGGGTTCATTAGACTACTTAGTCTAAAATAACCCTAAATGGGTCCTATTGGGTTCAAACCCAAATTAAATAGAAATTAATTCAATTTGATTATTCAAAATCATTTGGACATGATAATCAAACATAATTCAATCCACAATTGGGTCTAATTTGGTCAAATTGATCATTTATCCCAAATGAAACCCAAGCTTAACCCATTAAGCCCACTTTGTGTCAAATGGGTTCAAATTGAAATTAAATTGAAATTAAATGGAGTCAACCACTCCAAATTATCTCACACATGTGATCAAGCATGGTTAGATTCCAAACCCAATCCAGTTAAGCAAAATTGGTCTTGAACCCAATTGGAACAAAACTTAACCTATTTAGGCTAAATGGGTTAAATTAAATGAAATTCAAAATCAATTCAAAATTAAATGAATTAATCAAATCAAAACTCAATCAATCATCAATCAAAGGTGATTAAACTTAAAATTAAAGATAATTAAATTAAAATCCAAACACTTTGAATCAAAGCACTTGGTTTGATTCAAATTCTCAAGCCAAATTGGGACTAATCTTGAACTCAAATTTATATTGAGTTTGATGTAGGCAGCCACATATTAGTCTAAGGGTTTTAATAAGTGATGCCTAATGCCAATAACAAATAAAAAAATCAAACCAAGGGAGGGAGTGGAAATCTTTGACCAAAAGAAAATTCCCACTCTCCATCATAAAAAATAACTTGGATTTTTCCAAGTAAGCTTGGTTCTTTGACCACCTCTTAAGAGGATGGGTGCCATCAATTGAAGGCAAAAAAAACAAAGAAAAGAGAATTTTGCTTTCTCCTTCTCAAGGGAACAAGCCAAGTGCAAGAAAAAGAAGAAGAAGGAAAGGCATCACCAAGGGGAGAAAACAAGTAAGAAGACATCCTACCTGTCTAATCTTCATCCAATCATGTTCACAAGGCCAAGGGGGATTGAGTCCACCCTTCGGCCTTGTCACTGTTCTAGATTTTGGCCACTAGAAATCCCAAAATATAGGGTTTCGGCCAACTATACAAAGTGGGGAGGTGGAGCCTATTCCCTCCCCATTTTCATTCCAAAATGTCCACCAAGGTAAGAGATGAAGATCTGGACCCTTCCCCCAACCTCTCACCTTAGGCACGCTAGCAAATGGACAAAAAATGAGCCCCTCTAATGTTGAAATCCAATGGAGTGGGTCTTTCAACAAATTGAAGCTTCCAACAAGTTCTAGAGGTCAGGGCAACCTCAAACGAATCGCCACCCTGGCCCTCGCCCCCGGGAAGCCAAAAAATAACTAACGCCACTAAAAACCTGAACTAATGTTGGTCTAGGGATCAATCCATAGGGAGGCAAGCCATCAAACTTCGTCCACAACTTTGACAAGGCGAGGCGAAGCTAATGGAATCGATTCTATCATCGATGATCACCAAAATCAAGGTTGCTCCCTCGCCACCTCCCTAGGTCATCAATTTTAGACCTTTTTGAAGATAATTTGATGCCCAATTGATCCAACCGTGTATATGGGTCTTAAATTGATCACTGATAGATTTGGAATTGTAATCATACTGCAATTCACTGGTGATTAGGTAAAAAAGATGGATGACATCCATCTCTCGCTGACGGATTACGAGATTGAATTCCCACCAGCCGTTCCTTCTATTAGGATCAGACAGCTATGATTTAGGCATATGGTTTGATTAAACTCCTTAAGGAACCATAGAATCTATCCAAGCCATCTAATTAAACTCCTTAAGGAACCACAAAATCCCGCATGAGATTGCTTGTGGATGCCACGCAGATCCCGTCACTCACACCACGTGGCGCCACGCCATGGCTACGCCACATTAGCCTGAGGTTACCAAAAAGCTAAATACCTTATAAATTGATTAAAACTCATATAAAATTCAAAAATTAATAGGAAAATAAATATAAATCCAAAAACTGCAAACTTGGGCTCTATGGATTCATCTTGATAAGAGGAATCCATAAAAATTAAAATCTCTAATTAATGTTGGGTATTTTGCCTTCATTTGGGTTTAATTAAAATTAATTAACCTTTAATTAATCTCAAAACATTAATCCATTTAAAATAAAACTTTGGGTAACTAAAATTGTTATTAAAACACAACCTATGAAAATTTGTCATGAATTATGGCAATGTAATTCATGATAAATAAAATTTCAAATCCTAAACCTCCATTTTAATTAAATAAATTAATATTAAATGAAATAATTAATGAAAATAAATCAAGCAATCTTAAATCAACTTAATGAACCTTAATGAACATTAAAACACTAATGAAACTCATCCAAACTTAATAAATCACAAATTGGCTTAATTAAGCAATTAATTGAATTAAATAAATCAAATAATTAACTAGAACTTAATTAAATCATAATAAATCGATCAAATGTCCAACAAATTATGAATGAACCCTCATTACAAAAATATTTAAGTGAGGAATCAATGAAAATAGTAACCCCTAAATGACCTTCATTAAATTAGGCTTAATTTAGGTTTTAATGAAATAATTAAAACCTTAATTACATTCTTAATATGACTCTAATGAACATGAAATTTTGGAACATGAAATTAGCATGTAACCCCACTTGCCATAAAATTTTAATATGAATTGATTTTTTGGATTGGGAATTGTTGAATTTCAAAATTCCTTGGTCAATATTAATCAAATAATGAATAAAGAAAATTCAATAATCTATTAAATCATTAAACAACCTAAATCAAATCAAAAGAAATCAAAACCTTAATCTAAATACTCTAAGTTAACATGAGTCAAATCAAATGAAACTAACATAACTTAATCAAAATATTAATACAAATCAAATGAAACAAATAAAACTTAAAACACCAAACCAAACCAAATCAAGTAAAATAAATGAACCAATTCAAATGAAATAATTCAAACCAAACTAAATTAAAAACTAAACTAAGATTGGAAACCAAATCTAAATTTCAAAGAAACAAAATGAAACATCAATCCAAATTTAAACAAAATAAATGAAATCAAAAGGATTAATTAAGATACTTAAGGATCTTAGTTAGACCTTTGGGATGGATCTTCATCTTACGATGAAGACTTCATTTCATTAGAAATTAGGAAGTAGAATAAGGCGAATTCCATCCAAAAGTGGAATTCATTCTACTCTTCATTCTTGAAAACCTAAACATCACTTCAACCAAATAAAAGTGAAATGAAAATAAATCATTAAATCATTTAAATTGAAACCACCCAAAGGTAAAATTCAAACAAACTCAAACTTTATCTTGAAACTTAAACTAAAGAGGCATAGCAAAGTCTTGCCACATTAGCCTACGATTTTAAATTCATGTAGGCAAATCTTATGTTTATGCAAGATAGCAAGGTTTTTATTTATTTTCCTTAAATACACCCCCTAAAAAGACTAGATCATGTAGAGCATTTTTTATTGACTTAAATCTATTGCAAATTTTCATATATTTTATTTCCATTTTTGGACAATCATTTGACTCAGACTATAGGATTTTTTATGTCTAATGCATGAGAAATTTATTATGGGCCAAAATCAGCAATATAAGGAGGTGTGTTTCCACCATGGCTCTCACAAGTCAAGCCAAATTCTCTGACAAAGGTGGAAGCCCTTCAATTAAGAGTGAATCAATATAGTTTTTATGCATGATATTAGAAAAGTAAACACACATCCAGCTAAGAGATTGCTAATTCTTTTATCTTTATTTTAACTTAATCTTTATATGAGGTTATGAGTTATTTAATTTAAATTTTTGAGTTGATTAATTTGGTAGAAGATTTATTTTTCCCTAAGAGTCTAATCGTCATCCAAGCCATACATCAAGTAAAGAAGAAACTAGGAAAAGGATGTCATTTCTAATGCACAAGTTAAGAAAAACATCAAACATTTTATAAAGCTAACGAAAAGAATAAAAGGCCATTTATGGTCGCACCATCGATAAACCCGAAAACAAATTGGGTAGCTGAGCTCTACCCTTATACAACCTAGATTACAAGTGAATTAATTACAATTAAGCAAGGAATTCATGTCATAGGGGTCTTCATTTCTTCTTTTCTTCTTTCTTATTTTGGTTCTTTCTTTTGGATAGTTGGAATGTGGTTACTCCAAAGGCTTCACATGGAACATAAGATTAAATTTTATGACCAATGCTCATCCTAATTCTCCATGATAATCATTCCAAAATCTTAATTACAAAAGTACATGAAAAAGAAAAAAAGTAAATCTAACTAACACCGCAAAATAGAGATTAGCTAAACAAACCAATTCCAAGCATGTATATTGGACTTAGCACCCATATATAGGTGACCAAGTCCACGACCTATTGGATTATGCTTAAGGGTATAAGCACCACAACAAAAGCATTTATATTTTTATTTATCACTACTTAAGCACAATCCTCTAAAAATAATGATTATGCTAAATCATCCTACCATTCATTCTACGCACATGCACCCTAACATCAAGACTAAAATATAACATCAAAATAAATGCAAACATCAAGCCATGCACCGCCCTAACCTAAAACTAGAAATGGTGACTTAGCCTAATGTGTGTGCTATGTAAGGTTTGTATGGTATGCTTAGCTATTACTTTAAGGTTTAAATTTTCTAAGTGTGAAAATGTCTAACTTAGGGGGTGGTTTCATTCAAGTTTTTTAATTAATTTGGGTTGATTTTATTTAATGATTTGTTTAGGATTGAATGAAACTACTAATTAAGTCGTAAAGAGAGGAAAAGAAAAGAGAACTTCTCCTTCCTCCCTACCTTAAGCAATTTCTAAGGTGGATTCATATTTGATTTTGTTTAGTGAATGTTTTATTATGTATTTTAATTAATCCTAAGTTTAGATCTTCCCTAAACAAACCTATTCAAAAGAAAGGCATTTTAAGATTAAGTAAAGTGAACTAATATCATAAAACACACATCACTTCATTTTCTTTCCCAACATGTATAACATGCATATGAATGAATCCTAAGCATATCTATACATACAAATGTAAATGTTTAGCACACTTTATGATGAATGCTAAAAAATGTTACTTAAGAAATTGGAATGCTTTATGATGCAAGATTTTTATTAAGTAGAAAAAGGGGTATTCTTTTATCTTTTATTCATATGCACATGTGTATGTATGAAAGGCATAAGTGAGTACGGGGCCATTGTTAGCACCAGGGGTGTAAGGTACAAGACCTACTTAGGGCTACTTAAAGCCTCACAACCCTGGGGTTGTCCAGACTAATATGTCACTTTCTTTAAATACATATGCATAAAAGAAATAAATGAAAAAAGAAAGATGCAAAGTTTATGTTTATTTAATTCTTGGTTTTTTTATGCAATTTATATGCGTAGATGTAAAGATCCTTCTTAAGTTATAACATGAAAGAGGATAAGAGTAGATTTTAAACAAGTGTTATGCTCTTTTAAAAGAACTATACACTTTGCAAATCTTATCCAAATCCATGCTAAGAGGAAAAAAAAGGAAGCAAACATAAGACACATTTTTATATTCACATGAAAGCTTATAAATAAAGCATAAGTAGCATACCTTTCATTGAAAATAATTTTGGATTTAATAGTGATAATAGCCATTCATATTTTTACTTTAGCCAAAACATGCAATTTGACATAAAGAAAATATTTCATTTTAATTTTGATTTTTAAAAGGAATGAATGCATGATTTTCATATGACATACACATTTAGCATGCTAGGAAAGAAATAAAGTGATGAAAGCAATGTAAATTCATTCACCCTAATTAATTCCTAAAGACAATCCTATGAAATAAGAAAGTTCAAAGTGAATCAAAGTTTGTTTAATGTGATTTTTGTTTTGAATTTGCTTTATGTTTGGTTTAGGAAATGTGAAAGAATGTTTGCTAGTCCTAACCCATTTCCCCCATGTGTATGTCATTTTAGTTTAATCTTTAAATGATTAGATGATTTTTATACTTTGATTAGGTTAAGGTGTAAAGTAAGTGTGTTAATTACCCCCTTACCTACACCACCTTAGCATATTTAATCAAATAATTTTGAGCCAATGATATGACATAAAATCACATAAGGAATTTAAATCGGCAATGCACTTAAGAAGAAAAGGGCCTAGTGAATTTGGCTCATGATTAATGAATAATTAAACTAAGAGGTTTAAGTTAAGTAATTTCACAATCCTTCTCACACATGTGAGTTGGATTTTAATTTCCTTAATGTACTTAGGTTATTGAACACCTAAGTATCTACCCAAGAAGAATTAGTTAAGTTCTTGAAGGTTTTAGAATTTTATCAATTTAATTAGGTGAGTAATTAATGGATTACTCTTTAATTAGGTTTGGATTAAGGAAGAAAGATGGAGTTTAAGGAATAGCTTAAGAAAAATATTCCAAAATTATTCTCAAACCTCCTTTTCATTTAAATAAACCTTAATTAACTCCATCAAGGGATTAAACCATTGATTACACACTTAATTAGACTTAATTACACTTGAGAGTAATTAGGAATGAATCCAACAATTATCCTAATTAAAATATTAATAAATTCCAAGAAAATTGGGAGGCGTAAGTCATCCCACTAAATGCACAAGAAGTTTGAGATTAATTAATGAAATAATCAAAGAGAAATTAGCATAATTACATTCCCAATTAAACACAAATTAAGAAAATAACACTATTCAAAATCCATCAAAATGAATTTTATAATATTCTACATTCAATTATCTTTCATATGCAATTTATTTCATATTTTTCTGATTTTTCTACACTTATATATGAATATTTGAAGTTTTCTTGATTAATTAGGTAATTTAATCCCCTAATTATATAGCTAATCCATTGGCAGCACGTGGAGGCTGACGCGACGCACTTTCCACGTGGAATGACAGGAGTGACTATTTAAGTAGTCACATCTTAGTGCCGCATCAGCGGCGGCACTACACTTTCTCCCTATCCGTGTGATCAAGGATCAGACAGCTGAGATCAAGCCCGCGGTTCTTAAGGCTTAATCCTTGGATCCTACGTCTTTTAATCATGGTTGTCCATCCAAAATGTGTGGATGGACCCATGATTCATGTCTGAGTTCTACTATGGGAAAGGGGATTTGTCCACCTTCCATGGCAAGATCGAGCTCGATTGAGCTCAGATTGAATTCAAAACTTACCCACACCATCATCATGCAAGAGAGATCACATCCAATGACTAGTTTCTCATGAGATCAAATTTCACTTCACAAAGGGCCACTAAACGAGCTTAATTTAATACCTGCGAGGCTATCACCGCGCTGATTCCCTTGAAGTAGCTTCGTATAGTGGAGACAAAGCCTTGTTGAAAGTTTGAGGTGTTGAAATTGGATGGATCTTCCTATGGACAAACTTCACCTTCACTTGAGCTTGGTCTTGGTCAAGAGTAGACCTCCCTTGCTTGGAGAACTTGTGTGAAGCTTGGGGTGAGTTCGATTTGATCCTCTGAGGGTGCCCGAATGAGGAATTGGGTTTGTTTGGAGTATTGAGTGAGATGGATTTCTTGTGGAGTTCCTCTATTTTTAGTATATGAAAATCAAACTCACTCTAGAAAGCTTGGGAGGCTTACAATGGCTTGCTCTAACTTCCCAAGCTCAATTGGAGAAAGATAAAATGAATTGGAATTAGGGGAGTATATCTCCCCAATCGGATGAACAAGCCTTCTTTCCATTTTGATCCAATTGACCTCATTTCATGGGTTTGTTAGGCTGTTAGGAGTGTCCTTGCATTCGGTTTGGAGTGTAGAGTTGAGTAGTGGAGCTCCCATGTGCTTTAATTGAGTGGAGGAGGGATCCCATGTGCTTAATTTCAAGTGAGGTGGTCAGTTTTAGCCTTAGGTTGGGTTGTGCTAACCCAAACCCAGTGGGTTAGGTGCACCACACTTACTAGTGTCCACTTGGTCCACTAAGAGGGTGTCAAGTGGTTATGAAGAGAATTTGACCAAATTCCAAGTAAATTTTCCAAAATTTACCCTATGTCCTAGGGAAAAATAATCATTTGGCTTGGGTTTCAATTTAAATATGTTTGGTATGATTGAAAAATGGGTTAGGCCAAGTTTCAATGGATTTGGAGTTGGTTTGATATGATTTGGCTCATGTTGACCCATTTTGGTCAAAATGGGTCAACTTGTTGTCCAATTGGTCAAATTGGGTCAAACTAACTGGTTAAGTTCATATGACCATTTAAATATTTTGGCATCTTTGGTTTGGTTCAATTTGGATTAAATTTGAATTTGGTTCATTTGATTTCATCTAGGTCAAATGGGTCAAGTTGACCAATTTGACCCATTTGACCTATTTGGGTTAGTTCATGGGTTGGCTTAGGCATCATTGGTCATATGAAATGGATTTCTATCTTTATTTCTAATCAATTTTAGTTTAATTTGATTTTGGCTCAATATGACCTTTTAGGTCAAGTTGGGTTCAAGGTCAATTGGGCTAGGTTAGGTCTAGTTGGCCAATTAGAGCTTTGGTCAAGTTCAACAATCATTTTGAAATGAACTTGACCCATTGGTTTCAACCAATTTAGCTTAGATCAAGTTTTGACACATTTTACCTTTTTAGGTCAAGTTGGGTCAACTTGGGTCAAGAGGCCAATTGGGTTAGGTTAGACTCAAGTGATGATTTGGTCAAGCTCAAACATTGGCCATGAATGAGTTTTGATCAATGGTTTCAATCAATTTGGGCTATGGTGGATTTTGGCTAGTTTAGGTTTCATTTTGGCTAAGTGTTGGCGTGTCAACCCTTGTTGACTTAATTTGAGTGATTGATCATCTTATGATGATTGTTGATCATGATGAGAGATTTAGGTGGGCTTAGTTCAATCCAATTTGATTAGGATTAAAATTTGGCTCATAAGGGCACTTTGGGTCAAGTGAGCCTAAGTAGGTCAAATGGCTTCGTCAAAGCTTAATTTGAATTTGATTGAACTCACATATGGACTAATGATTGAAATATAAATCCATTTGCAAGTGGTTTGAAGTCAAATGGGTTTTGATTCATTTGATAATTTCAAATTCAAAGTGGTGAATATAAGCTAGACTTGGGTTTGATTTTTGGATTTAATTTTGGTTTGGTGATTGAAATTTATGTGTTGACCTCCATGCATGTGCCACAAGTCAAGTTGATCTCACAAGGTGAATTTGAAGAGCTTCAAACACGAGCTAAAAGTACTTATAAAAAATGTCGAAATGACCTCTAATCGACGAACGGACTTCGCCATCACATCCAGAATGTTGAAATTAATCATAATATACATATTGCATAATTCAATGGCCAACCGATCAAGAAGGAAATTCATCGATCTACCTACATGTATATCGAGGTCGGAAAGCCGCGACATTGCCCAAATGACCTCCGTTTATGAAATTGATCACGTCGTTAGCGTAGAAATGTCAAAACCTATCAAATGAGATTATTTGCTCATTGAGAGTTTGCATGAATGTCGGCGTTAAATCGATTCTGCGATTAAGTTGAAATTACCCGATTACACTAATGTGAACCAAACGCCTCGTCACAAAGAAATAGTTCTCAATGTCAAAATAACCTAAGATTGATATATATATATATATATATATATATATATATATATATATTGATATATATATATAATATATATATATATATATATATATATATATATATATATATATATATTAATTATATGATAGCATCGGTGCAAAAATCAGAATTAGGGATTAATTTTTAATTAAATAAACAACCCTATATATATCTAATAAGACCTAACCCTAAGGGCTCCTATTCATTTCTATTGGTAGCCACACCCTACAACTCTCCCATCATTCCACTAAAGGTCGGAGCCCGTCCGTCTGGAATCTGTGTGAGCCGAACGAATGAGCTTCCCATCTCCGTCCCTTTCTCCTGCTAGGCAATCAGACCACGACAGGTTTGCATGGTTCGCTGCCTCCTCCCGTAACTCCCTCGTTGTTCACGCACGCTGAATAGATCCCACAGCCGCTACTCTCCCAAGTCTGTCTCTCTCTCTCTCTCTCTCTCATCTTTCCCCTCACTACCCTTCATGCGCTTCTGCTGGTCTAAATCCCGTAAGTCAGCCTACTATCAGGATTTGCTAAATCTGAAAAAAAAAAAAAAAAAAAGGGTAACGTGATCCAAAATTTTGTAGAATTTAGTTGCTATTTTTATTGTTCTAAATAGTAGATCCAACCTTTTATTCTCCCTTTTCCATTTACTATATAGTGCTGAAGAA
Source organism: Cymbidium sinense (assembly GCA_021442155.1). NCBI lineage: Eukaryota > Viridiplantae > Streptophyta > Magnoliopsida > Asparagales > Orchidaceae > Cymbidium > Cymbidium sinense. Next base: position 82,029,012 of record CM038217.1, on the reverse strand, counting down.
GATAGTGGGCCTAGAGGTTTTCATGTTGAGCAGCCCACTACCTGAATTCATCCAATTTAAAACTTGGGGTAAAACGTAGAGGGGATAAGGCAAAGTTCTGTAGGATTCAAAACTATAGTTCTTGTTGTTAGGCATAGTGTAAGCTAAATCCTACTCAATCCTTTCTATTAACTCATTGATATTTAGAATAAGATAGTGCAATAGGTATTAAATCCTACAGGAATTAAAGATTCTATAATACTAATTCTTGCTTATATTAGCATAAATTTTGCTTCTATCTCGCTACCAAACAACCACCTAAAATCCCAATTGTGATGTATCTCGAGGCCCACTGTACGCCTTTTGTAGCAAGGGGAAAACTTGTAGGCGACATTCGCGATGCAACGGGAAAATTTATATGATTGCTTTTGTGCAAGAAACATATACACGCTCTTTGTAGCGTGATAGGAAAAATGAAGACATAGGCCACTATCATCAACCCTGACACAAAAGTATAAAATACTCAATTATAAATGCTCCTAAAATCTAAATTGCGACGCATTTGACATGATGAGCGGAACCCGTATGCGCTCTTTATAGTACGACAAGGAAAACTCGTAGGCGACATTCGCGACGCGACGGGAAAATTTATATGATTTCTTTTATGCAGGTAACCTATACGCCTTGTGTGCGTAGGGAAAATGAAGACCTATGTGATTTATACCACTCATACATGTTTTATAGCGTGATAGTGACTCGATACGATCGAGGGGATCGCAAAATTTAATCTTTTACACCGCTGAAGGATTCAAATGAGAACTAAATGGGATTATTTAAATCATCATAATCTACTTAAACATGCTCAAATTAAAATTTAAGAAAAAGTTAACCTACAAATGATGAATGAAATAAACTGAAGGACTTTGCTTGAAATGTAAGTAGAACCCTCCTCAGAAGGTTTGAGCTTGGAAGAATTCACAAGCATATCTGGACAAGTGATGTTGTGTGTTTGAAGAGAAGAAAATCGATTTTATTTATAGGCATGAGCCAACCTTTTATGTGTACTCAACCATAACTCATGATAATTTCAATCAAATAATTGTTGAATTATGAAATCATGGAGCCCATTAATGATGTGTTATGAAAATAATAAAACTCGTTAAGAAAGTCATGAATATGGAAGGTTTTGAATAAGCTTCATGTGCATATCATAACAAACATCCAACTCCAATTCAAGCATTTCATTAATTCATGTGAAGGTTCTAAAGGATTGAGCTCCCTTTGTAAATACTATAAATCCATCTAATACTTGATTCTATTGCTCTAAGATACATGCAAACACTCTCGATGCATATGTCTTGAAATTCATATAGTGCATCAAAGAGGCAGATCTTTGTATATGCGATGAGGCGACTATTAATTCAACTCAAATGTTTATTAGTACATACAAATATTTTAATGAAGTGAATTGAACATAGACATACAGTAAGAGGTGACATTTTATCCAATTCAAGTATTTCATTGATATGTGCAAATACTCAGATGGAAAATAAATTCATATAAACTTGTATCTAGTTCAAATACTCCAATGCTTGCATACATTTTCAAATAAATGAATGAGATGCTTACATGCATTATGAAGTGATCATATGCTCAATCCTGTTACATTAAGATGCATCTCCATCACCTAAATGATGAAATACTGCATTCATTGCAAAGCAACATCACATCTAAATTTAATGTTTTAGAATAACTTAAGGTGAGATGATCATATACATTCTGAGAGTATTCCTAACCTCAGTTTCAAATACCTCAAAGTATGTATGAGTATTTTTATGAAATGAATAAGCGATTATATATGCAAGCAATTGGAAACCTGCATGGGCCCGACACTATGCTGAATGCTTAAAGTTAGAGTTTGAGGATGTTGCACGGGTTGAATCCGGTTGGGTCCTAGGACCAGGTCCATGTTAACAAAACCTAAAAATCTAATGATATTATTATAATATATTAAACTTAATAAAATATCTAAGAAGCTAATTCTATCATATGATAGTAGATCTAATCCTCTATTATTAAATTAATAAAGTTGGCAGGATCTAAAATAGCAAAATAGTACATCCACCCCGATGATGGCTGTGTTAAATGAAAATTTTAACCAGACGAGATACTTCCATCAAAATATGATTATAATTTCAAAGCAAATTAACTTAGATTGAATATCAATCTAAATGTAAATTTTAAAATATCATTAAGCTATAAATGTCTAAATTAAAATTTAATCTAAAAGCTTAAAGCAAACTCCATTCAATCCACCTTCCATAATAGTTTGTCGAAGGTGACAAATTAAGAAAACCCTAGCTCACAAGTAGCCAAAGTCAAATCAAGTATACAACTATGCTTACTCATAAATAATCTCATGTCAGTAAGGATGTGACCCATGTCCTCTGACTGCGTGGCTTGGCCGAGCTCCACATGATGTTACATGACTCCCGATCGGGTGGTTATCGCCAAATGACTCCACTTTATCTCGGTCACGACTGTAGCCCGTATGCTCCCCAATGACTCTGCCCTTTGAGTTGTGAATCATAGGGTATACTTGATAGGGCAAAAAACTCTCTGTTAGCTAAGGTAGACTTAAGATTGTCTCCTTAGACAAACACCATCCCAAGTTTACAAGGATTTCTTGGACGACGTAATGCATGGCTGCTGACAAGGATCCTTCTGTCAAGTTGAGTCGATTACCTCCTCTGACTAAGTAGACTAGGGACCATGACAGCCCGGGATGACGGAACCATGGGATGTAGATCGGGTGTGTCATCATTCTTCCAACCATCCGCTTTAAGTTAAATATAATGATTTTCATAAATCTAAATTCCAAAGCTCCACATGCTGCTATTATATGTTATGCATTAAGCGATCTAATGATTAGCCTTAATCGAAAGTTTTCTCTCAACATTGAGAGGGGTAATTAACTATAGGTGCTTGTAGCGAAACCCCATATCTAAAGTCCCCACAAAATGAGGGTGAAATCTCGGGTAGTGTCTTATCTACTATTTTCTCTCTAAAATTTCACCAACACATAAACCATACTCCTTTCATTAAGAGGTCGATGGTGAATTTTTGGAGCTCATAGATTTTTGATGACTCCACTGGGGATAGGTTTCTCTTTCCATCTTTGGCTAGTTGAATCTAAGCTATGATAGCAGCAGAGTATAGTAAAATGAAAACTTAAAGTTATTTATAAAGTTAAATTGATTGAAACTCAAAATTGTTTTTATAATGAACATAATTCTGAAGTTTTGAAAATCTTTTCTTATTCATAACTTATTTTCATATTTTATCATGTTTGTTCTGTTATATCTCTGCATTATGAAAGTGTGAGATGATATATCAATTACTAATTACTAATCCACATCTTTCATTTCACACATGGATCTTCAGAACATACCATTCACTGTGCAGCTAGGCTGCGGAGCCAACATCCGCCTAGCTAATGCTGTCATCAACACCGGAGACGATGGAGCTACTATACAATTTGGTAGCTTAGATTTCCCAGCGATCGCTGCTCAAACTACTGCTAGGCCTACATGAGATAATCATGCACAACTTACATATCAGCCAACGTAGCAGGCCAAATCCACTAAAACTCTTATCGCTACTACTGTTGAGGTCCCTCGAAAGAGAGCCTCTATATTTGAAAGGTTGGGACACACTGAAGATCCAACTATGAAGAGGATGATGACTGGGCAAATGATTTTAGTAGTGCATCCGAACGCTACTTCTCTGCCGACCTTGCCCTTTGCACAAGGCCAACATGATGTTGAAGCTTCCTCATCTGAAGGAAAGCTGACTAAAAGATAAAGGAGAAGAAGGAATGCTGAGTTGTGAGCCTGTGACTCTCACTCCATTACACAAATTACAGTGTGGAACCAAAAGTGTTCCCACCCACAACAAATTTGAAAATCTCAAGTGGGTGAAAAGGAATAGCTCTATTGGTGATATTAAGCAATCATTCTGGGAGCAATGGTACCAAGCTCCAACCCCACAAAGGAGGCATCCTGAGACTTTATCCTCTAGGGTGCACAAGGTGCTGAAAGTTGTAAAAGAACAAGGCCTTATGAAGAAGAGATATCAAAGGCTAATTATTAAAGAAGCCAACAATGCTCCACTGCAAAGGCTACCATCAAAGGTAGTAAGAACTCGGGAGCATTACAAACAAGCCCTACATGGTGAACATCGGGGTGTGACACCTGAACCACGCATTCGAGAATCTGTTATCGAAAGGTCCTAGCAAGTCTGGAGGCCGAAGCCTCAAGAAGAAGCTACCACTAAAAGGCAAAAAGGTGTGACATCTGGTTTGCATATCCAAAGATCCACTATTGACAAGACCTAATAGAATGGGTTCTTAAAAAGAATGTTATAGTCAATGAGGCTCATGGTGGTCGACACCCTGAAGAATCCTCTAGAGAATCCCATCACCAACCTAAATGATCTTCCCTCAATTTTGATCGTAGCCCTACGATTGAGGAGATGTTCTTCAAACACTCTGAGCTTGAAATCAGATGGAGACATCGATCAGAGATAAGACTACAAGAAGAAGAAGAGGAAGATGAAGAAGATATCATGGGGTAGATGTGATGTATATGGTACAACACATCGGAGAACCATCTGGTGTATGACAGTATCGATCCAGGCGTCATGGAGCCACACCTCCTATCCACATCAAAGAACCATTACCAGCTCAAATGAAAGCAGAACATTTTAGTTCCTCCTCAAGTGATGAGCAAGAAGAGGAACCAGAAGAAGAAGATATCACGCTATTTTCCAATTCTACTATGCTTGCTCAGGTGCAGAGGCAAATACTGGAGATGAAGGCTAAAGATAAAGAGATCTCTCAACTTAATTTGATGATGAATCAGATGATGCAGATGAATCTCATGATACAAATGATGCAGGAACATTGACGTAGTGCCGACCCTTTCTCCTATCAATCATCAAACAACCAACACTGCACCTATCAATCCACCATTTGAGCAAGCGCCACAAACCTCTGGAGCACAAAGTGATCATAATGGTAGAAATAAATTCAATCAATTGACTGCTGATCCATTCTCTAATAAATACTGAGCACATCCGAGCTAGTGATTATTGTACAATTTGAAACTATTATAAGTGAAAATATTAAAGCTGTCATAGCTGCAGAACGGGTGGAGAAATTGGTGAACAGAGGTCTCCCATATCATGCAGAATATGACTAGGTGTCATATCCTAATGGTTACTCAGTGCTGAAATTCCATTCATTTGATGACAACGGTAACCCAAGGCAGCACTTAGCACAATTCAAAGCAACTTATGATAATATTGGGGGGTAAAGATGCACTTTTGTTCCACTAGTTTGTTAGCAGCTTAACTTCAACTACTTTCAAGTGGTACACAGAGTTGCCAAATGACTTAGTTAAGACATTCACCGAGCTAGAGGTAATGTTTATCGAAAGATTTGCTAGTGTAGTTAGAAAGACTACAATAGCTAACCTTGCCCTGGAGAAGAGAAAGAAGGATGAGTCAGTCACTAAATACATAACTCGTTGGCGCAATATGAGCATGAAGTGCAAGCAACAGGTGGAAGAGGAACATGTAATCCAACTGCTAATGAGCAACATTGATGATAAAATGGTGCCCTATTTATGCATGGCTTCCATCACCACCTTTCAAGAACTACTTGATCAGGTGGCAAAATTTGAAAAGTTGAATCTTTTCAAAACTAAAAGTCATCCAAACAAAACAAAGAAAGGGAAGTTCCTAGAATCAAGGAAGAGTGAATCTCACATTGCTTCATATGATTCAAATAAAGGAAGGAGAGAAACTTACAATGTAGATAAGGGGAAACAACCTATCTATTTTGAAGAGAAAGTTAAACTACCCTTCAATTCTCAACTGAAGTTAGTTCTTGGAGGCAATGACAAACCCATAACTTCTCCAGGTAGTGGTGAGCGCCTAAGATAAGCATTAGGAGATGATCGAATGCATCCATCTCTTAAAAAGAAAATGAATAAAGAATACTCTTTCAAAAGAGAAACTGTAGTTAAACTATTCTGACAAGAACTCAAGGTAGGGTTGGAGTTGCAGAATGTAAAAGACTTGAAGAGTCAGGATGAATTGGTAGCCCAAATTACTGTCCATATCATCGGGTAGTTAGCTACCCTATAGAAGATTACAATGTATTCAAAGATTAGCTGGAAAGGAAGTATAGAAAGGGTGAATTCATGCTAAAGAAGATTCACCCAAAGAATATGGTGGTTACATCCTCTTTCGTGCCCCTACAAAAAGATAAAGCAAAAGAAAAAATGGTTGAGAATGATAAATGGGAGATTGCAATCTCAAAGAAAATTATGAAGATGTTGAAATACTTAGAAGGCATACCTGGTGTCAAATAGAATCTCCACTTGAACCAATGTTGGAATCGAAGATAGAATCTACATCAAAAGGTTCTCTCAGAAGCAGTCCAGGGTGTTTGGTGTTCCTCGCCCTCATAAACAACCTATTTAGAGTTCATCAAAAACTTCCAAAAGACCAGCCAAATAAAAGAAGATGAGAAGAAATCTACTACCCAAAAGATTATTAATAATCTTGAAGAATATCAACAACCAAGACAACCAATTAAGCTTGTTGATTTTATGTCAGGACTCCAAATCATTGAAATAAATGATGAAGGAGATGATGATGAAGAATCTCTTTATGGAGAAGTCTATCGGGTTATCTCAATGTCCTTGGATACTCCCCGATAGAATCTACTTCTTTTAGATAATCCAAGAAGAAGAAACACCAATGGCATGGCATTCAAGCCTTGCCTGATGGTGAAGCAAACAAAGGATAGCTCAGAAGAAGATTTGTGCTTTCCGGAGGAAGATGAGTCAGAGTCTTCAATATCACCATTGATGAAGGGCATAAAATTGAGAAGTGATTCTAAAGGCTCCATCTGATCCTCAGGCATAAACAGTGGTTTTGAAGAGGAGACTTCTTTAGAAGAATCTGAGCCAGATAGAGCAGTCCTAGTACAGTTAAGAAGTGGTAAGGTGTTATCATCATCATAGAAGAAAGGAATGCCAAATAAAGGCAATGACAAGAACATAGAAGTTAATGAAAATATCATTCCCAAAGATCCAAAGAAGAAGTCTAACATGGATAAAGGAATCGATTACAACATCTTGTCGAGAAAGATCCCCGTTGAGTGTGTATGAGGCCCATGTCACACGATCTCCTGAAACCTTAATTAGGCTCTTAAGAATCAAGAAGAAATATGAAGCATACTTGCCAAGGTGTATAAGTATTACAATCTCAAGACCTTCCACGATCACCTTCTCTAAGGAAGATCTTATGCTCGGGACATCAGAACATAATTTCCCTCTATACATCTCGAGAGTGATGGTGTCATAATCAATCGAATTCTAATTGATCCAGGTTCATCTGTTAATCTCATGAGTCTGAAAACATTGAGAGGATTATCCCTTCATGTTCAGCATCTCGGATGGGACAAATTAATGATTCACGGCTTCAATGAAAAAGGGCAAAAGATGCTCGAATCTTTTACCTTGCCACCACGATTCAAAGAACTTCACACAGAAGCCAAATTCCATGTCATTGATGCTGACACCTCATTCAGGGCCTTATTGGGGCTCCCCTGGTTACATGAGTATGGAATGGTTCCATCTACTTTGCACCAATGCATGAAATATAAATGAGGTGAGGAAGAACATAGAATTTTGGCAACCTTCAATCATTTGTAGTCCATGAAGCTAAAATCTATGAAGATGCAAAATACTATTTATTGAAGAAGCAAGCCTCAACAATCCAAAGCTTCTACCTCAAAGGTTGCAAAATAACACAAAGAAGTGAAGAAGGAAAAAGGAAGAAAGATGGTAACGCCAACTCTTCCTAAAGCAGTTAGCGCATCACATAAGTTGAAAAGGCTAGTCCCTCATCTGGGCAGTGACACAGAAGAAGATGATGATCCTTCTATCGGACCCAAGGGAGTAAACAAGTCTCTAGTGAAAGGAAAGAAAATTATGGAATACTTAGATTCTAAGTATGATTCTTTGAACCTACCTGTGAAAGTGGAGTTCAGTGTATCTCTTCAAGAAGGATGGTAGACCTGTTGATATCATAAAAATCATTAGTGATCATGACGGTTCCTTTTCAACACTTCAAAAAAATCACTCCACGTGAAGTCCACATTATTGAAGAGTTAAAGACTTTCTATATGCATCCTTTGTCTGGAAGTAATGAATGTGGAATTTCATTTTACAAGTCCGAGTGCTATCGATTCGATTGGCTCATGCAATTTGATGAATGATGATATCGTTCTCATAAGAATGGCAAAATATTATCCTCCAAGGATTCGCAAGATGATGCACAAATTGGTAGTTGATACTGGAACAAACAAATGGTGTGCCCACATCTTTGATACCCTCTGGGGTCTAAAAAGTCCATAAATCTCATGAAAGTGTGATAATCATACATCTAAAGGTCTTGGATACATCCCATGTAAACACCATCAAAGAAAAACCTGTTATGCGATGACAGGAGAAAAGATTAACACTGAAATTGAAAATGAAGATGATCTTTATGAGGTTTACCTGACCAACGATGAGGAGGTAGAAACCAAGCCAGCACCTGAAGAACTTGAAGATGGTGGACAAGCAGCTACCATGGATGAGTTGAAGGAAATCAACTTGGGAATAAAGGATGATCCTCACCCAACTTTCATCAGTGCCCTTTTGCTTGATGAAAAGGTTGAAGAAATGAAAGCTCTACTATGTGAATTCAGGGACTTCTTTGCTTGGGTATACTCCAAAATGTCAAGCTTATCCCTTGATATAACAGTTCACAAACTAGCCATCAAGGCAGATGCAACACCTGTTAAGCAAGCTCCTAGGTGAATGAGATTGGAGATTGAAGAATAGGTGATTGTAGAAACTAAGAAGCTGATTGAAGCAGGCTTTATCCGAGAAGAAAAGTATGTAGATTGGATAGCCAACATTATTTCAGTGAGAAAGAAGAATGGTCAAATCTGTATCTGCATTGATTTTTGAGATCGAAATAAAGCATGCCCAAAAGATGATTTTTTGCTTCCAATATCAGAACTACTAGTAGACAATACTTCCAACTACAACATGTTCTCATTTATGGATGGATCATCGGGATACAATCAAATCAAGATGGCTCCTGAAGATGAGAAGCACACATCATTTAGGATGCCCAGAAGCTTCGACATTACATGTTGTCACATAAGATAACACTCATATCAAAGATCAATCTGCTGAAGTTCCTGATGACAAGATCGGCATTGACAGGTCATTTGGCACTATGGGCAGTACTCCTATTACAATTCTATATTACATACGTATCTTAGAAAGCTATTAAGGGGAAAATACTAGCATATTTTCTCGTTGTAAATTCTATTCCAGCAGATTCAATAGTCAACAATGATTTAACTGATGAATAGATCCTGCTAATTCGTGAAAGGGAGGAGTTGCAAATTTAAGAAATGTATTTTGATGATGCATCATCTATTAAGCCTGCTCAGCCCCCAAATCTATCAAAAGCAAGAGCTAGTGTTGGCCTCATCTTCATAACACTGAAAGGTGGCATAATGAGACGTTCATACAGGCTGACTGAGCCAAGAACCAATAATGAAGCTGAATATGAGACATTGGTGGCAGGTCTCAAAGAAGTCGTTGTTATCGGCATTCAAAATTTAAGAATCATTGTAGACTCTCAATTGGTAATCAACCAAGTGTTAGGTCTCTATAACAGTAACAAGCTTGAATTGGTGTACTATCATAAGTGAGTGCTTGAGCTCATGAAGCAAATTCTAAGCATTAAACTAGCTCGAGTTTCTCAATCGAAGAATAGTAAAGCAGATTGCCTGGCCAAGCTAGCAAAAGAGATGGCTGAACATGAACGACAATGATGTGTTGATTGAAGTGTCCACTTTTCAAGTTCTACAACCAATAAATCCATATTCCTCGTAGGTAAAGGGGGCATCAAACTCAAGCCAGCAGAAAGCAATTCAAATTTCTCCTTACTCTCCTAAAGAATGACAAGTACAATAGATAGAAAAACTCAAAAGTATTGCAAATAAATCATGCGAAACTTTCATAGTGGAAGAGTCAGATGATTAGAGACAACCCTTCATCAATTATTTTAAGGAAAACAAATTGCCAAGCAATAAATCACTAGCCACGTGAAGTTTCAAAAAGAATCCTACGATATGCTTATGTCAATGACACATTGTATCGTAGATCCTTTGAACAAATCTGTATGATGCTTAGGGACAAATGAACCCAACAAAGTTATGTCCAAAATTCATGAAGGACTATGTGGCGCACCAGTCAGGTCCTAAAATGGCAACAAAAATTAAGAGAATGGGATACTATTGGCCTTCAATGGTGAAATACGAATAAATCATGTCAGGAAATGTCATGAAAGTCAAGTCCACGGGAATCTCATTCATCACCCTCCAAATCCTCTACACCCAAAAATAGCATCCTGGCTATTCAAAAGTTGGGGCACAAACATAATTAGACCGATTGATCCTCCATCATCAGTGGGACATCGATTCATTCTAGCATTACCGACTACTTAAGTTGGCCATCACTTCAGTACTATCCAATTCAATCAAGATGAGCGGCCACATAATGGAGCATTGGATGCTTCACATGTTAGACTCCAAGCTCAACAAAGTTTACAAATTTCTGTGAGGATGTTACAAAGCATTCAATGTTCGATGCGTCCTCGGACATTCCAAAAAGGTGAATTAGTTCAGTCGAGAAGGTCAATCATCCCTCATCGCAAGATCGATGGTAAATTTGAAACTAATTGGGAAGGTCCTTATGTCATAAAGAAGGTGTATGAAGGAGGAGCCTACCAACTTATTGACAAGAATGGTCAGCGACCAATGCCATCAATCAACGGTCGATATCTCAAGAAATATCACAACTAACTATGGATAAGTATATAAATACTTAAATGAATCTTGCACTAGTAAGGCTTTTATATCAAATACATATGTAATGTCACTTGAAGATTTTCTCATAAAATGAGAATGCATTTTCAAGTTACTATGAAAGCCTCTCTCTATTAGACATGGGGCATTTTTATATATTTAGTTAAGTTGACATCATGCTTCAAGCTGAAATCCTTTGATAAATATATGTATAATAATCAGAACAAGCTCCATTTATTTATATTAAAGAAGGTTAAACTTTATAATACATTTTTGAACTAGTATTGCAATCATTAGGCAGGGGCATTTTTTAGTTTTATAAATCAAAGTTGTTCAATCATTCCCTGTGAAATAAGAGAGCTTCTTGTATATGCATTTAGGTTGACATCGAGCTTTATGCAAAAATTCCTGAATATATCTATAACTATTATTGTTAAAGTTGTAGGTCTTATAAGAACAAAAAGAATCTACTTCAAAGCACGAAAACATAGTCCTAAATGTTAAAAGTTTTCCTTCAAGATTCATCAAATGTTGAAGATCAAGTCAGTAGAACTTCAAATTTTAGAAGCTTCAATCAACTAAGTTGGAAAAACATCAACCCCTACATTTTCAAGTCTAGGACACGAATGGGTTCTAAAGGTCGAACTCAACAAGCCCACAGGTGGCCGAGTTGCTGACGCTCTCCTCACTCAATAAGCTGCAAGAAAAGGCCACAGTGAAAGAGCCCTCGTTTGTCAGCCTAATGACAAGACCGCCAAGCCATCACAGCTTAAGTAAAAAACTTGAGTAGATTCTAAAGGTCACAAAAGCAAAAGGCTAGGGTAGAAGGTAACTTTGTATCGCCTGATAAGTCTTTAAGATAATTCAATACTTTCCTTCATCAAATCCATCAAGGCATAAAGCCAAGATAAAAGGAGACATAAGATATGAATCTTGAGATGAAATCTTCAACAAGTCTATCAAAGCATAAAGCATAAGATCAAAGATGTTCTCATCTCAATAATAAATCATAAACTCCATCAAGTCCACTAAGCCACAGAGGAAAATGCAAATTCTAAATTTCGAGATGAAATTTTCAACAAGTCTGCGCACAAAGCATAGGGCCAAGGATATTTTCATCCCTCCAATAGATCATCAAACCCTCTAAGCATAGTGATCATGAAATAGCATGCTGGTGGTCTATATTTTATTCATGAAAAATACGAAAGCGCGAGTACATATGAAACGCAACTCTGACATAGGAGCATGTTACAAAGGAAAGAGACTCTAGTAGCAAAGATAACTAATACAATTCAAAGCATAAAGAAAAGATGGGTAAAATAAAAATAAAATACATCAAGGTAGATAAGATTGCCAGTCTCTGAGATGAGATACAATAATAGTAAGGGCCTCATTTTCCATCTCGACAGTTTGTAAATCCTCCAAAGCTTGGCTCAGAGCACCTTCGATAGCAACCATACGATCGAATTAAAACCTGCTCCCTCCGTGTTTGTCGAGCTATCGCTTTCACGCACGAAGGTTTGTCTTACATGACACTAAATGCTTAAGTTCTCTCCAAAGGCTTTGAATCTTAGTAGTAATGCTATCAATATGAGCCCCAATGTTAGTAGACTTGCCGAAAAGCCCTCTTAATGCCTCAGAGCTATTTTCAAATTCATCATGAGCAAAATTAGCTACTTCTCGTCAAAGTCTAACACGCTCTCTCAGCTATGACAATGAAACTCTGTGATGAACTATGTTGAGGGCTTTCATTTGTCAAACTAAAAATTTAGCCTCCCGACATAAAGTCTCCCAATATCACAATTCCTCTTCATTCAATCTGAAATGATCCAAGAAGTCTAACACAGTATTGGCATCTTTTGAAAAGCGACCGAGTGATATTTGTGAACCCAGGTTTAATCGAGAGATCAGTTCACACAAAAATATCACATTATCTTCATAAATATGCTCATTGCATGAATCTACATATGATGCATGTCTCCCATGGATCTCAGAAGAATAATTGACCCTTCAAGCACTAAAAAAAGGCAGAAGAAGATACAATATTACATCTAGAAGTAAAAAAAATAAAGGAGAAGAGCTACCAGGACATAACTAAGTCAAAATCCTCAACTCGAGGTTGTGTTCCTTCAAATAGTAGTTAATCAGTTGGTGTTATAACGCCTACCACCATTTCATCATGCGAGGCACGGTAGAGATCTCACTGTAATCTCGGTCCCTCACTTTGGATGTTTCACCGGGCCAAAAGCCATAAAAGAAACCCATATAGGGAACTAGATCTGCAAAAGGGGCTTCAATGGCTAGGCGATGGGTTCTATCATCGTTGCTTCAGGAAGTCTGACCCTAAAATCTTCAAAAGGAACTGGTACAACCAGAGCAATAGCACTCGTTACCGCTGCGTTAGGAAAACTAACCCCAAAGTCCCCGAAGGAAATCAGCTCCACGCTAATAGACATCCTTGGCCCCGAATTTGCCTCCTCGGGAGTCAAGAGCCATCGTGGAACAGGGCTGGTTGACCAATCAATTGAAGCCCAGAGGATCTTCATGATGAGGATGCCTTTGTCGGTGAGATGAGGATGGTACCTCAGCATGGCTAACTGAAGGTTCTTAAGTTTGCACACGAGGAAGGGAACTGCCTACTCTTATTGTTGATCTAGCACTCTCTCTCTCACCTATTACAGAATAGAGAAAATACAAATATATGTGTAATAAGAAAAAGAACTTGAGAAAAGATCAAATAGAGAAATAATACAAGACATAAATCATACATCTTAGAGCTGCTACCACGAGCTCTTTGTTCCTGAGGGACTCCAAGTCTTCTCACTTGATGTTCATATTTGTGAGCTCCATGCTCCAAAGCCGGTGCAAAAGATAAGTGTACCCAAGTTAAGCGAGTATAGCTAACTCCCGTGTGACTGAAAGGAGCAGCTAGGCGGAACCTTGAGTTCATGCCAAACCTGAGCAAATGAAGCCACATCACTAAAGCTAAGAATAACCTAGTCTCGATGGGAACGACATCCATCTGATGAGCATCAGTAACACCTAGAATGAAAGGTCTCTCTTCATAAGCAATAGCCACCTGGTTAGGTTGATATCTTTCCAAGGCAACCGAATGACCGGATCGATAACATAACCAACTAGGACGCATGCTAATAAAATTACTCAGCAAGAATGTCGTATGAATTAAAGTACACATGCCTCTGTGGTTGACTCCATCCACAATATCAAACTCCCTCAGGCTAGGAGGTAGACTTGCAACCTCGAATTGATGGATGAGGTGAAACTTATCAATGACTAAGTGAGAAGCAAAGAAAAATAAGTGTACCATTTAATGCTCTAAGGTGGAAGAGGTTTGTGACAACTATATAGCTATAGGATAGCTCCTCTCTAAGAAATATGAAGGGAATTCTAGACAAGCAAAAGCCCCATGAACATGGATGTGAATCCAAGCATGGATGTACTTGCAGGCGAATCACGTCAATAGCTCGAGTGAGCTAAATAAATAATTTTTAACACTCTATACAGCAGAACTAGAAGAAAGACATTTGCCTTGGGAGATTCTACTTGCAACCAATAAAGTACTAGAGCAGATAGATCTTTCCCAGTCGGGTAAAATGAAAATACACAACCAAATAACCAAAAAGCTGGCTAAAAATAAATCCTCATCCATACCTGGATGTGATGCAGAAAATATCCATATGACAAGGAAGGCTCGGCGATCTCCTCTGACAAATAACCAACAAACTGTATGTTCATCTCGAAAGGGTCGTATAATAGAGCCTAAAGAGGTAATAAGATATCTTCTCCTAAGAAGCTATGGATCCAAACATCCATAGACATGGTTGCTCGTGAATGCATAGGTAGCCCAGCAGCTTCATAAGTTCATCGATAATGGTTGAGCAACTCATGGTAAACTAAGGGTAGAATCATCCTCTCCCTTCTGCCTTTCTGAAAGAAAGAGTTTGCTATCAGAAGGAATACATTCTTCAAAGCGATTACCATAGACCGGAAGGCCCGATACTACCTGTAAATCGCTCAATGTAATGGTCAATTCTTCTGGCCCGACTCAATAGGTGTTATTCCCAACATCCCAGAATTCAATCAGGCCCCTTATCCATGAAGAGGAATATTCCCAAAATCAAACATAGAGGCATAAATTATCTTGTAAACTCTAGCTGCCTGTAGAATATCCTTGTGAGCTCTGAGAATATATCAAACCCAAGTGACATACCCCTTTGTTGGGCTATGAATCTAGCCTATGGGTGAATCTCGAGGCCATTCTAATGAATTGGATTATAATTATCGATGACTAAGTAAGCATGATTGCCCCGTTTGCTCAATGATATTGGTAGTTGGTTGATGAATTTCACACAATCCATAACTCACATGATCAATAGTCGTCAGGAGATTGTACACACTTGTCTAATGGTGGTCACCCACTCTGGGAAATTCTCAACTTTAGGTTGTGTTCCTTCAAATATGCAATAAAAAGTCATGTGATGATTTCTTATTAATGATGTCTGTCATGCTTATATTTACAAATGTCATATGTCTTGTTTAAATATATATATATATATATATATATATATATATATATATATATATATATATATATATACATGCATCTTATGAATAAATGCAAGCAAATTATTTGTGATAAGTACCCATTCATTATTCCAATGGAGGAAAAACTTGTGAACTATATGCTTAAATGGCAAGGAAATCATGTATGCTTACATTATTATCTGAAAACTTGTGATAAGTAATTCATGTTATTCCAAGCATTGCAAAAATTTGTTGCTATAAATGGTCATTGTTCAAATAGAAAAATCTATTATGATAAGTACATACTCATGTTGTTCTAGCGTGGTAATTATTTCTTTTATGATATAGTACTTTTCATGATTCAATGTAATGAAATGCACTATGTTGTATTAATATGCACGTATTTCTTAGCATGATGGCAAATAAATTTTTGCCTTATCGATACACCATGCATGCCTTTCTTGGCATGGTGAAATCTTGCTTTTATCAGATGATTACTATTGAAAATTTTGATAACAAAAAAAGTTTGTATAAATGCTTAAGTTCTTAAGAAAATAATTACAATATGCTTATTCATGCTTAGCTCATCATTATTTGAATCTTCATAGCATGTGGCGATTACTTGTGTAAAATGCAAATTCCTTTTGCCTAAATGGTGCTTATGCTATATGAATGATTTATTTGAAAGAAGAAATCTTATGTGTGCCATTTTAAATCTTGTCTTAAGCATGTGATTATAACATTATTGTTTCCCTTGCCTAAGTCTTGAAATAAGAGATATATCTATTCTATGAGGTGAGAAGGGATAAATTTAAAAGCATCAAGTTAGTTATAACAAGTTGATGTTCCATGATAAGAACAAAATTGAGTGTTGGGGATCTCTTCCTTTGAAGGGTAGATGAACTCTCTCTAGGAGACTTAGACTTGCAATAGTTTGTAAGGAAAAGGAGAAGTGGGAGAGTAAAGCTTTCATGAGAGGAGAATTCTCTTATTTATAATGATTAGCCCCAGCATGGGGCCAAAATAAAATGCAAATGGGACTTGTGTCATCCCATTCATTTCTATAGTTTTCCTGTTGTTTGTATGCCATTAAGAAGGAGAGGAAATCTTTAAACTTTTCTTGCCATTTATCTCTTAATATCACATGACTTATACATGAATCTAAGGGGAGGCCCTAACTTTTTTGTCATTCTCTCTTAATGTCATCTGACATGAACATGAATCTAAGGGAGATTTAATTTTGTTTATCATTTCCTTTTAATGTCACATGACATATACATGAATCTAAGGGGAGGCCTTAACTCTTTCGTCATTCTCTATTAATGCCATATAACATGAAAATAAATTTGAGGGGAGATTTAATTTCCTTTTAATTTCACATGATACATGCATAAATCTCAGGGGAGATTTACTTTTTCTTTTCATTTATCTCTTAATGTCATGTGACATGAACATAAATCTAAGGGAAGATTTACTTTTTCTTGTCATTTATCTCTTAATGTCATATGACATGAACATAAATCTAAGGGGAGGCCTTAACTCTTTTGTCATTCTCTCTTAATGTCACATGACATGAGCATAGATCTAAGAGGAGATTTACTTTTCTTATCATTCTCTCTTAAGGTCTCATGACATATACATGAATTTAAGGAGAAAGTTTTACTCCTTTTTGACTACCTCATAATGTCTTATGACATATGCATGGATTTAAAGAAATTTTTTATTTCTTTGTCATATATCTTTTAATGTCTCATGACATATACATGAATTTAAGGGAAGGCCTTTACTTTTTTATTATCACCTCTTAATGTCTCATGACATATGCATGGATCTAAAGGGAAATTTTTATTTCTTTGTCATTCTCTCCTAATGCCTCATAAAATGTGCATGGATCTATAGGAAGATCTTTACTTCTTTTGTCATTCCCTCTTCTCTCATTTATGAGTGCATGTCATGACAAAAAAAAGAGAATATGACAAATGATTAAAGTATAATAAGTGATTATGAATGGATCATAATGTCATGGGCTTATACAAAATATTACAAATGGGCTTATACAAATGGACTTATACAAAAAATCATAAATGGGCTTATACAAATGGGCTTGTGCAAATTATGATAAAGATAATGCTTAATGGGATGGGCATATGTTTAAGTTGTCATGTTGTCATGAACTAAATGATGCAAGCTCATGATTACCCTTTCTTTTGTCTCCATTATGGCTTGGTCATTTGCAATTATGAGGATCAATATTCATTTTAAAAAAAAAAATTTAGATTCCTTTAACCTTGTATAAGGAAGATTTTAGATTTTTCTTAATCATGAACTAAGGAAGAGAATTAAAGAAAAAGTGAATGGCTTCATATTTGAGCTAATAGGCTTTTCAAATGCAATTTTGAAAAGAATGTTAATGCAATTCTAAGCCTCTTTTAGCTTGCTTAAAGTGACATTTTACCTAATAAATGTTCATGTTACACCCATAAACAAGTGTCAAACTTATATCTTGCATAAGATAAGACATAATCCTCCAAAATTACTTGCTTTATATGAATCCCAGATGCTAATGGATTATTATTTAAAAGAATGAGAGAATAAAAAATGGGAAGTAAGTAGGTAGCTTCATTAGCGTCATCAGCCTTTCCTTTCTATGAATTTGTTAAATGTCTTGAAGTAAGAATGGTCATTCATTAAGTATGAAGCTCCATTTCAAATTCAAAGAAGCATTGAGTGAAAATTCATATACAATTTTACATTTGAATTGATCTCTATCCATCCAAATCCTAATATGCATAATGGAGTTAGGATGTGACGTGCATACTTATGTCTGATTCAAAACCTCTCCTCAATTTTCCCTTAAGATAAATATTGCACTCGATGCTTAGCAAATGCTTTAAAAGGTTAAATGTATATTCTATAAAGATATACATATTTGATTCATGATGAGTCGAGAAGGGTTTAAATTCAATCATTAAAGAACAAATATTCACTTGATGTGAAAGTAGATGTCTTACCTCTTTCGAATAGATGCATGCTTGATCATCTAGAATAAATACTCATTTGGTTTGCATTTGGGAATGTTGAATTCAAGAACAGATATATACTTGATCAAGAATATATCATTACTAATTTTATAACATGTATTAAAGATGGCATGTCATATTAAACATAGTCATTTCAACTTAGACATCTTAATATCCATACAAAATTTTAAAAAAATAGATACTCGTATGTATGTTGAAATGTCTACTAGATCAAACATTTAAGGGAAATATGCAAGCCAAACCCAAAGTGAAAGAACAGATATCTACTTCTCGGTTTATTCTTAGGACAAAGTCCGGGTTAACAAAATCTAAAAATGTCACACCAAAATCAAAAATTACAATTTGACATCTACACTTTAACTTAGACATCTTAATATTCATATAACATTTTAAAAGAATAGATACTTGTATGTGTGTTGAAGTGTTCAGACATTTAGGAAAATATACAAGTTAGATATAAAAAAATAAACAGATACTACACTTCTCGGTTTGGTCTTAGGACCGGGTCCAGGTTAACAAAATCTAAAAATCCATATCAAAACTTATGCTTGCATTTTGACACATGCCATGTAAAACACAACTACTTCAACTTAGATCTCTAAATGTCCATATAATATTTTAAAAGAATAGATACTTGTATATATGTTGAAGTATTCATTAGAGCAAGTATCTAAAAAGATATACAAGTCATGTGCAAAATGAAAGAATAGATAAGATACTACACATCAATTTGAAAGGATGTTCGTTAACAAAATAAAAATTTGATTATAATATTTAAAAATTTTTAAGTTAATAAAATCTAATGAGCTAATTCTATCATAAAATGATAAATGATAAATCTATTGACACTTCTCAAGTTCAAACTCTCAAGAGAAAAGTCTCAAACTTGATCTTCTATGCTCAAGCTAGAGTTGACAAGGTTTAGAGGATTATAAATATGGAAGCATTGAATTTGGGATCCTCTACAAGAAGCAAATGAGTTGACAAGGTCTACTACATTCAAAAGATTATTATTATTATTTAAATGATCAATGATCATGCTCAAATCTAAATCAATCATAAAATGATCAAAATTTAAATAAAATAATAAAATATAAATAAAATGAAAGTACTTATTTAAATTAAAACTTAAAAGCAATTCACTCATCCGCAATTGTTTGTCTAGGGGTGACAAATTAAGAAAATATTTTCTTACAAAGAGCCAATGTCAAATCAAATACATAACTATTTTCACACTCAAATAATCTTAACCTCATAAGAACATGTCTTACGTGTGATTTTTATTAAAATAGCACCACATAAATGGCGATTCTGACGGATCCCTCGAAGTGGTTCGCAATATGGCACCACTAAATTATGGTCACACATGTTCCCCATGGCTTTACTCTTTAAGGCTGAAATATAGAATATATTTGGTTGGACAAAACCCTCTGTAGGTTGACTTATATTTGTCTCCTTAGACAAACTCCACCCCAGGTTTACAAGGACATCTTAGACGACGTGTTGCTGACAAGGATCATTCAGTCAGGTTGGGTTTACTACCTCCTCTAAGAGCCAGACCATGGCGTGGATGATGAAACCATGGGATCTAGATCAGCGTCATTGTTCTCCCCTCTGAACTCCACTCACTATTATTATATATCGTTATTTAATGATTCATCGATAAACCTTAATCAAAAGTGCTCTCAGTATTGGGAGGGGTAATTAACTATAGGGGCTTGCACCTATAGGAAACCTGAAACCATATCTAAAAAAGTCCTAACAAAATGAGAACGAAATCTCTGGGTAGTGTCTTATCTACTATTCATCTACCTTCTGAATTTTTTATCGACACTTAAAATAATTCTTTTCATCCAAAAGAGGTCGGTGGCAAATTTTCGGATCACACTGGGACCTAAGTCTCCTCTAATAAATACTCTTTCTTCAAGGTGTATCCTTTGTATTAATTCTTGTAGTTCATTCTAAATTCTTTTTAGCATACATTCAAATCTATTTAACACTACCATTGCCGGTCCCAAGTCCAAATGTGAAAAGTGGAGGGTTGCTATAAAATGTAACGAAAACTTATCGAAATAATCATGACATGAATCCTTTAAATCATTGAATGCTAGCATCTCCGGAAGAGAGTATGGTTTGAATACAAAAATGTGCTAGAGCTACATCATGCAAGGTTAAATAAGCAAGGGTTCCCACATTATGGACGAATGCGGGCAAAGAAGTTAGTCCATGAAACTAGAATTAAGTTAGGATCTTGGAATATATGTACTCTTACAAGTAAATTAATGGAATTAATAGATATTACGGTTCATAGAAAGATAAATATTTTATGTGTTCAAGAAATTAAATGAGTTGGGGAGAAAGCCAAGGAGATTGATAATTTTGGTTTTAAACTTTGGTATTCAGGTAAAAGTCGAACTAGAAATGGTGTAGGTGTGATTTAGGTTATAAAAATGGACATATTATTACTTATAAAAATGGATCTAGTAAAACAAAGATTGATTATTTTTGATAAGAAAAATAGATCGTTTAGATTGTAAAGATTGTAAGGTCATTCCAAGTGAAAATCTAAGTACCCAACATCGATTGTTAGTTTTAGATTTTAAGATGAAAGGTTGTAAGAGAAAAAATAAACCAAATTATTATCCTAGAATTAGATGGGGACACTTAAAGAACACAAATAAAAATATTTTAAAAACAAGACAAGAGATTAGAATTTGGGATGTTCATGGGAAGCTAACATTATGTGGGAAAAAAACAAGTGAAATTAAGTAAGTTGCTAAAGATGTACTTGGAGAATCAAAAGGAAAAGCTTTCTTTAATAAGAATAGTTGGTGGTGGAGTCAGAGTGTGCAAGAAAAGATAAAAAAAATAAGAAGTATTATATAAACTTGGTTTAGATGTAAAACTCAAGAATTGGGAAAGATATAAAGTCCGTGGAGATTCTAAGAAAGCAGTATATGATGCAAAAAATTTAGCTTTTAGTGATTTATACAATAGATTAGATACTAAAGAAGGTAAAAGATGTATGTATAAGTTAGCCAACCAAAGAGATAGGAAAAGTAAAGACATTGTTCAAGTGAGGTGTATTAAGGATGAAAATAATAAAATTCTTTTTTAGAAAAGGATATTGAAAATAGGTGGATGAGGTATTTTGATAAACTTTTCAATGAAGGATCTGAAAGCACGATTGATTTTAGCAACCTTAATACCCTAAACAAAATTAGAGAATTTCATTTTATCATTAGTAAATCTGAAGTTAAGTGAAGCTTTAAAGAAAATGAAATGTGGAAAAGTAGTAGGACCGATAATATTCCAATAGAAGTGTGGAAATGTTTAGGAGATCAAGGAATATCTTGGCTTACAAATCTTTTAATGTCATTTTAAAGACTAAAAGATGTCGATGAGTGGAGAAAGAGTTTGTTGGTTCTATATTTAAGAATAAAGGTGATGCACAAGAGTGTGCAAATTATAGAGGAATTAAGTTAATATGTCATACATTAAAATTATGGGAGAGAGTAATTGAGCATAGGTTACGATGTGATATGGAAGTTTCTCACAATCAATTTGGTTTCATGCCAGGTAGATCTACTATGGATGCTATACATTTGTTAAGGGGTTTGATGGAGAAGCATAGAGAAAGTAAGGAGGATCTACATATGATATTTATTGATTTAGAGAAAGCATAGAAGATGTTATAGAACAAAAAAAGTTTCAAGAGATATTTTTTGAAGAGTTATAGAACAAAAATGAGTTAATATTGATTATATTCAAGTCATTAAGGATATGTATACTAGAGCTATTACTTGTGTCCAAACACAAGGAGGATTGACAAAATATTTTCTTATTTCAGTTGGATTACATCAATGATCACCTTTAAGCCCTTATCTTTTTACTTTAGTTATGGATGTTCTTACTAGGCATTTACAAGAAGATGTACCTTGGTGTATTTTTCGATGACATTCTTCTTGTTGATAAGACTAGAGAGGAGTCCAAGTAAACTTGAATTATGGAGGTCAACTGTGAGTCTAAAGGTTTTCATTTAAGTAGATCTAAAACTGAATATATGGAGTGTAATTTTAGTTGTAGAAGTTCTAGTGGTAGTGTTGTGACATTAGGTGAACAAGTCATTAATAAGAGTGAGTGTTTCAGATATTTAGGCTCTATTATTCAAAATGATGGTGAAATAGATGGAGATGTTATTAGTAGAATTCAAGTTGGATGGTTGAAGTGGAGGAATGCATCTGGCCTATTATGTGATAGAAAAGTTCCACTTAAACTTAAGGGGAAAATTTTATAAGATGGTGGTAAGACCGCAATGACTTAAAGAATGTTGGCCAATAAAAGAGAAGCATAAGACTAAGTTAAGTGTTATGAGATGAGGATGCTTAGGTGGATGAGTGGCTTTACTCTTAGAAATAGAATGAAAATGAGTATATTCGAAAAAGTTGCATTCGTGGTAGATAAGATTAGGAGAGTCGCCTTTATATGGTTTGGCCACATAAAGCGTCTCCGACCGATTAGAGAGTAGATGCATTAGATTTTTCTTATGTTAAGAAAGGTAGAGGTATACCTAAAAAAGACTTGGTTAAGATGTATAAAAATGATCTTAGTATACTCGATTTAAATGAGAATTTGACACATAATAGAACACAATGGAGACGAAGGATTCATGTAGCCGACCCCACCTAGTGGGATTAAGGCTTGTTGTTATTGTTGTTGTTGTATACATTCAAATCTATTTAAGGGGCATAAATACTTATAACATTTATAATCTTAGCATCAATAATAATTTTTTAAGTTATAATTTTATCTCTAATTCTATTAATTTTCACAATATTATATTTTAAACTCTTATTTATAATCACACATATACTATTTATAGTATGACTCCTACCTGAATAATCTTTTTTTTAAGAAAAAGAAATAGAATACTAATAATAAAATTTCTTAGATTAGTATGCTAGTTAAACAAACAAAATGCTTACTCTTTAATTAATTACATCGAATAATTCTTTTACTTATATATGTTGATATTATTTTTTCTTCACTATATCCTTAGAATGTATCATGTATGATCTTCTAGGTTTATTAGTCATTATAAAGAAGTGAGCTATTAAACCAACACATAATATAGGATATAAACCCAAGTCTAAGGCTACATCATAAAGCTTAATCGA
The DNA here is from genome assembly GCA_021442155.1 of Cymbidium sinense. NCBI lineage: Eukaryota > Viridiplantae > Streptophyta > Magnoliopsida > Asparagales > Orchidaceae > Cymbidium > Cymbidium sinense. The sequence continues at coordinate 82,005,262 of CM038217.1, read as the reverse complement.
GCTTAATTGAATTCTAGTATTATCATTATTGAATAATATTGATGGCCCTTTTGCCTTCATAGAAGACATTTTTATTTCACGTATACATGTATCCTAAATATATCGTTACCAACCTATCTTCTCATAATATAAATTTTTGTATGCTTAATATATTTTCATTATTAAATTTTAAAATAAATATGTGTTATATTTTAAAATATATTGATCAAAAGTATATATAAGTGAGCAATTAATATATATCAGATATCTTCTTTTAAAGTATCATCAACTGATAAAATATTTGAATGATCATAGTATAATTAATTATGAGCCTATATTATCAAAATTTATGTGTGGTCAAATTTACAAATGAGTGGTGTGCACTATAAACATGCAATTTCCAATATAAAGAATTTCTAATGAATTGCACACATAAAGCTAATTCATATGTAAATGCATATGAAAAAAGATTAAAATGTATTTACTTTTGAAATTTAAGTGGCCAGTCTTCTCGAATTAGTCACTCTAAAATTTCTTTTTTATTTTACAATTTAAAATAAATATTTTTTTTCTTTTTAAATTATATTCTTAATTTTCAACTCAAGTAGCTCAATTTAATCTCAAAATAGTTTTTTCCTATACAAGCTTTAATGCTTATATACTCAATTTATCTTAGATATGAGGAGAAGACAAAAATCATATTTTTATCTACAAATCCAACCTAACTTGCTAAAGAAATATGCAAAAAATGTATCTTATCTTATTTTCTAAGTTTCCTCATTTTTTCTTGTTTTTATAATCTTTTTTTTTTCTTATTCTTCCCTTTCCTCCTTTCTTCTTCTTTTTCTTCTTTCTTTCTCCTTTGTTTACTTAACACCCCCCTTTTCTTCCATTTCATGCAACTATGGGGATGAAGATTAAAGGAGATTAAGGCAGCATTTGGGAAAGCTTTCCAAATGTAGCTATCTGAAATCAGCTTTTTAAACGCACCTAAATATTGTTTATGTAATTGCATTTTGAAAATTTTGTGTTTAGAAAGTTATATTTTTAGTTTGATCTGATAGAAGTGTGGTGGGTATTAAAAAATTATCGTTTGACTTTTAAAAAAAAATTGTAATATCCACTATAATTTTTTTAGACCGAACTTTTCTACAGCAAAGTCGTAGCTGCATTTTTAGACAACTATATTGCCCCAAATGAATCCTAAGTAGATGACATTGTTGGGATAAACCGAGAGGATGTAACAACGTAAGAAGTGAAGTTGAGGGTGCAAGAAAACCTAACAGGCCAGGATAGGTGGTTTGGTTGGCTGTTTTACTGAATGGAAGGAAATCTGCGCTGTTCGGCTCAAACAGCGGCTGGAATCTCCCAATTAGTTAGAAAACCCAGTTCTGGCACCAAAATGGGCAGCCAGCAGTAGCTATGATGTTTCTGGATGCCGGACAACAACAATACCTATTTTCCACAGTAGGGAAGGCTGGAAACAGTAAAACTGGTGGCTCTACAGGGCGTGGAAGTAGGAATGACTGCTGAATTGCAGTAATTTGCTGAGAACAATTCTAGAGGAGGAGGAGAAGGATCGGGGATTCCGAATCGATCAAGATACAAGCTTACCACTTGATCGAATTGAAAATGGCGGCTCCGAGATGGAGAAAATAGTCTCTAATATTCAATCCAATAAAAACTAATCCTAATACACATAAATAAGTATTTAAATCAAACCAAAATAACCCTAACTAAGATAATTGGACCAGGTTTATGAAAGGGAGCTGAACCGGCCTGCCGTCGTTCAATCATGGGGACAGGTTGTGGGGGTCTCCATAAGGGGTCTCCAGCAGGAAACGAGCGAACTAAGCTGAATTCTTATTCGTTTTTTAAAATTATTTTATTCGTTTCTCTCAAATGGGAAATTTCATGTTTATTCACGTTTAATTTTCAGATATCAAAAATTTTAATCTCTACATTTCACATATGATATATATGTTGTGTATAATAATAATAATAATAATAATAATAATAATAATAATATAATATAATATAATTTTTATTGAATAAATCGAAATGAATACCATAAAACAAATAATTATTAGCTTATTTCTGATATATCGTTCAAATATCTGTCACGTTTCACATTTAGTTAATGAAACAACAAGCTACTTAACGGAATAATAGAAATGTACCTAACAACTAACTTTTCAGCCCTAGTTCTCCATTGATGCTTGATGCTCATATTATTTTCCTCGGGTTGGGGAGGTGTCACTCTTATCCTCCACAGCATCAGAATCTTCAAAATAGGGTGACAAATCAGCTAAATTAAAGTTGAAAAAAATATTGTAGTCTCGCAATAAATTAATTTTGTAAATTCTACTTCCCTCTCTGGTGACAAATCGATAATTTCTTAAAGGAAAGCATCAACGGACTCATTCATCATATGAATAATATTTATATTACCATTTGTATTCTAATTTGGCAAAGAAAATTAATTCACCAATTTTATGCATTTGTTTATTTTAATTGAATTGACCAGTGATGCATAATTGATACGAAGCTAATCAATCCTGACATCTTCAAAGCTTAAATAATTTGTAAAATTATTCTTACACAATCTTTAGTGTTCAGTCATTGTCATACTCGAGTTGTGGTCACCACATTAAAATTTTCAAGAAGAAGCATCACTTTGAGTAAAAAATAGATTTGTGGTCTCTCTAATAACAATAGAATAGGATGCAACACTTGAATGCATGGTGCGGTGGAGCCTACCATTGGTCACCACATGACCCCCAATGAAATCAATGTTTTACAACTTTCAATCATGATCATTCCATAATTCTAATGGAGAGTGTTGGTTTAATCATAAAAATTAGTAGTCTTGTCAACAAGTAATCAAAAGTATCTTTTAAATTCTACATCTCGAATATGATCTAAATACAAGAAAAAAGAATGAAGACTTAAATATACAAATAGGAAGCACAAAAGCTAGTTATTTGTGTCTTTAGTTTGTCAATGCTTTTAAAAACTAACAAAAAGTATTGTATTTGCGAAACTTTAACAAGATGAGCTGATAGGCAATAGAATCTCCTACTCTTAAGCCAAGGGTCTAGTGGGATAAATAAAGTTAGAATCAACATGCCTAAATACTACTAAATCACTAAAAAGTCTCTTGCCATATTAGATCAAGCTTAAGAGAACAAAATAATTTCCAAACTAAAGATGCTGACTTGACTTTTAAGCCTCCAGGTATACATTGGAATTATCATTGGACTTCAAGGAATTCAAGTCAAAGTCACAATACTAATAAAAAGATTACTTTACAATGATGCATGCTTACATGAACAAGTCCAATCTACACTTTAGTCAACATCTAAAAACTTTTTAGAGACTTATAAAGTGTTATCATTAGCCTGACATTCAAGTAGTGTCTTAGAGATTCATATGGTCAACGAAGGGCAACAAATATGATTTATTCTAGCCGCCCATTATATTTATATGGGGGAAGTTATTAACCTCTATATATGATTAACAAGATACCTGATCAAATGTGAAAGTATCAATGAAAGATAGGCATAATTTCACAAAAAATCGACTCAAACATCTTGGACCTCTTGCCCTTTATCTTTTTTTTTTTTTTTTTTTTTGAAAAGACCATATTGACACATCTACAACATCGAAACAACCTATATAGGCACATTTTGTTATACTTGAATGGCAACACAAAAAAATTATTAGTGTGAGGGATAAAGAAATTTATAGGGAGTGTTATGGGGAGTGCTCTTCACATGCATGCATGCACACATGCATACAAATTAGTATTTCTAACTATTTATATTATCATACATAAACTTAAAAATAAATAATTATAAAAGTATTATGAAAAATAATATAAAATCAATTTTTTAAAATATTCTTATTTTAGGGTGTCAGTAAATGCTGCCCCTCCCAGCAAATTCTTCCCCTAGGAGCAATTGCAACATGAAAGGGGGTTGTGGGCCCATAGATTTAAAAAAGATTCCCTCTTGAAAAAGAAAAGATTAAAAAAAAAGTTGTAAACTCATAACCCTTTTTACATTTTTTTTTCCTCTTCCTCTACATTTATATGTTTGTTGCTATAGATTTAAATAAAGTATTTGCAACCTCACTTGGCATATATGAAACAAATAAGATTTCATCCAATAGAGATAAAATGATAGAATATAAAATAGAGGGTGAAAAAAAAGAAAATAGCAATATACATTTTTTCAATATAGGAATCATTACCTAATGAATTAAATAGTGCCAAGATAAATGAAAGAATTGGATGGAATTACAATTGGATCCTTGTCTCAAAGGAACGGGGGATATGGCGAAAATGGCAGATGCTGCGTACTTGATTGGATTGAGCCTTGGTATGAAAACCTATTGATTGGTAACTTCCAAATTTAGAGATTAAAGGGCAAAAAATTATATATCTCTGGATGATCTTTTGCAATAACATGATATTCTTATCTATTGTTGGCTTCTGCTTTTTCATGGAACCTTTCTGAAATATTTGCAATTTGAACTTTAATAGTATGAAGTGATAATTGGCAAGTATATCCAAGGAGCATATATGCTTTTGGACTAATAGCATGGACTAGTAATGATGTGCTAAATAGGAGGTATGATGCCACTTTAGCAATCAACTGTCATTATTGCTCTTTGGTTGCTTGTGATTGTTTGCACATAACGATATATCATCTTATCTTGGGCTTTTAAAAGTTGTAAAAAAGTAGTCTGCAATCTCATATTGGCTTTGGCTTATCAGATTGAATTCATTGACCTAAGTGTAGCCTTAGGTAAATTCCTTATTAAGCTTGACCTTATTTTAGTTGACTCTTTGAAGCCTTAGGTAATCCGAAAAGCTACATAAAGTACCATTATCCTAGTTCTATACCAAGTAGTTCAGGCAAACCTTGAAAGTTATGCTTAACTCACATTCAATATGAGTGTATCTTCTCCACTTGTGGGTCCAATATTATAAACCTAGCTAGAATGCTAGATAGATGACATTTATGTGTCTTATTAGTTTTCAAGTTGACTTATACAAGTCTTTGGTGAGATAACCTTGCATTGGATGGGCCCAACTGACCTAAGATAGTCTTATCATGGTTACCTCTAAGGTTCAAAGCCTTGGGAAAACTATGCATTGACCAAGGTACTACTTGGCTTAACTTGAGCTTGTCAAATATTAATACGATCCCGATTGGCCATTTTCCACCTTAGTCGCCCCTTGTATGGTACAAATTAATAAAATGTACTTTGATTTATACCAAGCCATGATTAATCTTTTTTTGAGTAACGCAAGTGGCGTTTAACAAATTATATTTTGAAGAAGTTGCAATGAAAAAATTGAGTTTACTAACCTACCCTGTGGCTACCAAGCTCACTCAGAGTGTCTACCTCAACTTATGGAATCCAAATATAGCTTAGTGATGGATAACTCGCCAATGATTTGACAAAGTCAATCATTTTAAAATATTAGTTGAATGACAATTAAGGAGGTTATTCAAGGAACATTGTGTCCCAATTGAGCTTACAATTGGACCCAATTGAATGTAGGCTTATCAAGGTTCCATTTAGAATAGCTTTGTTCTTCCAAATTATGCTAGCCCATGCTGAACTCATCATAGCCAAAAATGAGTTTGACCTACTCTGATTGGACGCTCCACTTAGTCCCCTAATTATGTTTTGACAAAAATTTAGACAATTTGATTCTCCACTTGGCTAGTCTATGTTCAACTAGTTGATATAGCTTTGATTGATAGAATTGAAATCCAATCTAAAACAACTTGTATCTTTATCCAACTAAATAGGCACAATCCATTTGGGCTAAATTTTATTCAGCATAATAGACACCATTCATTTGTTCTGATAATCTCATTTACAATAAAATTTGATTTCACTTTCAAATTCCATAATAACTTCATATTTCTGGAAGCAAATTTGGATTCATTGTAAAGTGTTTTTAAGAAAATTTCTTAAGGTTGCTTGAATCTAAAGGATAGAGGCTTGATGATACCGAGCTTTTCTTAGCTACTCCAACTTCCAAGACTTTCAATTATTGTTATTTTCATTATAAATCTCTTTGCATTTATTATTGATCATGAGCTTTTTCATGGCTTATACAGGGGAGGAGATCCAGCACAAGTGTGAGCTACAATACTGAAAAGGAGGTATTTGATATGCTTGGATTTCCCTGGCTATAACCTCATGAAAGAAACTTATAAATGTTTTGTTTTGTATTAAATGTATAGTGTTTTCTCTTAGATAGGTTTGTGAGCTTTAATAGCTGAATTAGGTTTTAGTATGGCATTCTCATGTTTCGAAAAGTAAGCCTAGTTATTCACATTGCTAGTTTTTTTTTAATTTCATAATAGATTGGAAATTATTTTCTAGTTATGTATATTGTTATTAATTATTCATCAACTTGAGCTTTAAGATGTTTGTTTTGCCTAAATTTTCAGAATGTACATGTGGTTTTTGACTCAATGGTGGTGATTCTAAGGGGTACTATTTGAAATTTTTTATATTTATATTTTGTTTTATTTATATTCTATTTTAAAATAAAATATTTGATTATTTAAAAATATTTATTTATTTATTAAATATGTAATAAATTGATTTATATGATAATAAGAATATGAGATAGTCGCTAGTAGAATAGATCAGTCTATTCCACCATCCAGTATTCTTCGCTCTGTTCTTCCCTCCATGCATTAAACTTACGCATAAGCTTTTTGTTCATAGGATTATTATTTTAAAAAAAAATTTTGCCTGCACTTTTAAGCAGCTTTAAAATTTACTTCAGGATAAATTTCATTACGACCTCCTAGAGATGAAGAATATAATTCATTAATAAGCTATCAAATGGTTTAATAAAGCTTATTATCATGAAATAAATATCATAATTTTATATATTATTTTATATTTCTATTTCATTATGTGCTACATTAAGCCAAAATTTTCATTACACAATAACAACAACAACAAGCCTTTATCCCACTACGTGGGGTCGGCTACATGAATCCTTTGTCTCCATTGTGTCCTATTATGTGCCAAATTCTCATTTAATTCAAGTATACTAAGGTTATTTTTTATACATCTTAACCAAGTCTTTTTAGGTCTACCTCTACCTTTCTTAACATAAGGCAAATCTAATGCATCTACTCTCCTAACCGGGTCATCCGACGGCCAACGCTTTATGTGGTCAAACCATCTAAGGTGGCTCTCTCTAATCTTATTTACCACTGGAGCTACTCCAACTTTTTCCTGAATATACTCATTTCGCATTTTATCTCTAAGAGTAAAGCCACTCATCCACCTGAGCATCCTCATCTCTCTAACACTTAACTTAGTCTTATGCTTCTCTTTTATTGGCCAACATTCGCACGTCATTCGGGTCTTACCACCATCTTATAAACTTTTCCCCGTTTAAGTGAAAATTTTCTATCACATAAAGCCAAATGCATTCCTCCACTTCAACCATCCAACTTGAATTCTACTAATAACATCTCCATCTATTTCACCATCATTTTGAACAATAGAGCTTAAATATCAATCGCCACTCTTATTAATGACTTGTTCACTAATGTCACAACACTACCATTATAACTTCTACAATTAAAATTACACTCCATATATTCACTTTAGATCTACTTAAACAAAACCTTTAGACTCTAAAGTTGACCTCCATAATTCAAGTTTCTCTGGACTCCTCTCTAGTCTTATCAACAAGAAGAATGTCATGAAAAGCATACACCAAAGTACATCTTCCCGTAAATGCCTAGTGAGAACATCCATAACTAAAGTAAAAAAGATAAGGGCTTAAAGTCGATCCTTGATGTAATCCTAACAAAGAGGAAAATATTTTGTCAATCCTCCTTGTGTTTGGACACAAGTAACAACTCTAGTATACATATCCTTAATGACTTGAATATAACCAATATTAACTCTTTTATGTTCTAGAACTCTCCAAAGAACATCTCTTGAAGCTTTATCATAAGCTTTTTCTAAATCAATAAATATCATATATAGACCCTCCTTACTTTCTCTATACTTCTCCATCAAACCTCTTAACAAATGTATAGCAACCATAGTAGATCTACCTGGCATAAAACCAAATTGATTGTGAGAAATTTTTGTATCACATCGTAACCTATGCTCAATTACTCTCTCCCATAATTTTAATGTATGACACATTAACTTAATTCTATAATTTGCTTGTGCATCACCTTTATTCTAAAATATAGAAACCAACAAACTCTTTCTCCACTCATCTAACATCTATTTAGTCTTTAAAATAACATTAAAAAGATTTATAAGCCAAGAAATTCCTTGATCTCCTAAACATTTTCACACATCTATTGGAATATCATCAGGTCCTAGTGTTTTTCCACATTTTATTTTCTTCAAAGCTTCTCTAACTTCATGATTTACTAATACGATGATAAAATAAAATTCTTTATTTTTGTTTAGGGTATTAAGGTTGCTAAAATCAATCATACTTTCAAATCTTTCATTGAAAAGTTTAATACCTCATCCTATTTTTCAATATCCTTTTCTAAGAAAACACTTTATTATTTTCATCCTTAATACAACTCACTTGAACTAGTCTTTACTTCTCCTATCTCTTTGGTTGGATAACTTATATATATATATTTCACCTTCTTTGGTATCTAATATATTGTATAAATCACTAAAAGCTAAATTTTTTGTATCATATATTGCTTTCTTAGAATCTCTACAGGCCACTTTATATCTTTCCCAATTTTTTGAGCTTTTACATCTAAACCAAATTTTATAATAATGCTTCTTATTTTTTATCTTTTCTTACACACTCTGACTCTACCACCAACTATTTTTATTAAAAGAAGCTTTTTTTTATTCTCCAAGCACATTTTTAGCAACTTGCTTAATTTCACTTGTTATTTGTTCTCACACATTAATTTTCATATATCCCAAATTCTAAGCTCTTGTAGCTTTTAAAATATTTTATTTGTGTTCTTTAAGTGTCCCCATCTAATCTGACAATAATTTGATTTATTTTTCTTATAATCTTTCATCTTAAAATCTAAAATAACAATCGTACTTAAACATTCACTTGGAATGACCTTACAATCTTTACAATCTAAACGATCTATTTTTCTTATCATAAAATAATCAATCGTTTTTACTATCCATTTTTATAAGTAATAATATGTTCATATATTTCTTAAATAAAGTAAGCAACTACAAAAATCATAAGCTAAAGCAAAATCTAATATACCTACATTCTTCATTTCACCCAAATCCATAACCACCATGAATACTTTTAAAATCTTCTACCACTCTACCAACATGTCCATTTAAATCTCCTCAAATAAATACTTTTTCTTCAAGAGGTATCTTTTATATTAATCTCTTTAATTCGTTCCAAAACTTTTCTTTTAAGCTTACATCCAAACCTACTTAAGGAGCATAAACAATTATAACATTGATAATCAAGATCAATAATCTTTAAAGCTATAATTCTATCTCCACATCTATTAATATTTATAACATTATCCTTCAAATTTTTATCTATAATCACACCTACACCATTTCTAATTCGACTTCTACCTAAATACCAAAGTCTAAAATCTAAACTATCAATCTCCTTGGCCTTCTCCCCAACCCCTTTAGTTTCTTGAACACAAAATATTTATCTTTTTATTAACCATAATATCTATTAATTCCATTAATTTACCTGTAAGAGCACCTACATTCCAAGATTTTAACCTAATTCTAGTTTCATAGACTAACTTCTTTGCCCGCATCCACCCATGGGAACCCTAGTTATTTAATGATCGCACTGCCGCACAATCTTGCACATTTTTTACTATATTCAAGTCATACAGCGCGTCGCTTCCAAGGGACGCCCTAGCATTAATACAATGATTTAAAGGATTCATGCCATGAATATTTCGACAGTTTAATTATCGACTACCTATCACAACCTCCACTTTTCACATCCGACTAGGGATCAATTTTCAATTTTCATTACACAATGTATCAAAATTGGATTATATTGTTGCATAAGAAATGAACAATAAACTATAACAGCACATTCAAAAATTTTATATTGAGGGGAAAAGTATTTAAAAATTTTGAGAGAAATAAAGAATATTTATTTCTACTAATCAGTGTTATTTGGTGTACAAGTTGGATAAGATATTATTGTATATAAGAGATAATTGTTCGCCAATGTGTGTCAATCATATGTATAATTGCAGAGATAAAAAAATTTATAAATAATTACACATGATTTATATTCATAATATACACAATAATTTCTTATGTGCTCTGGCTACTCAATGCCTGTAAGCAGTATACTTTGTCACGAGTAGACTTCTTCCTCACATAAGAATATTATTCAACAAAAATTGTTTGCACGTTTGAGCCATTTTAGAATACCATTTTAGTATATCTCTCGTGAAGTAGAACGTATATAGTAACCTTAGATATTCATATCAAATGGATTAAAACTCAGTCATAAAAAATTAATTATGTTATAACACATGTTTTCTTCAAGGCAAAACTATAAAAGGAGATTTACATGCATACCACACAATTCTTATGTATTTATATATTTAATATCTAAATTTTAAATTTTTACATGTATAACCCAATATTCAATATCACATCAAAAATATCATCATCACTCAATTTTTAAAAATAAAATACATATTTTTAAGCATAGAAAAATATCACATAAATAAATATCTAATTTTAAATGTTAAATATGTAAATACATAAAAATTATGTAATATGTATGTACATCTTTCAACTATAAAATAAATAAAAAGAATTATATACCATTTTTTAAACATATGATGAAGGAACAATCATTATCACAGTCCTGCCCTACACTAATTATTTGAGAAAAATGAAAAAAATAAAAAATTCATTATATTGAACACCACACAATATTGGCCCCACCAACAATTTGAAGCCCAAAAACAAAGTGACACGACTACTCACATCCAAACAATCCAAACTTATTTTTACAATTTTAGTATACTTATCTAACATTTTCAAACCCCAAAATACGTATAAGAAATCAGTGAAATAACTCATGAAACATAGTTTGATATTCACATCCTATCCAATTAACATGAAGCTTTCTCGTTTGAACTGTTACAACAACAACAAGCCTTTGACCCATTACATGCTTCATCATTGCGTTCTATTAAATGTTAATTTATCATTTAATTTTAATACAATAAATTCATTTTTTATGCTTCTTAACGAAGTCTAAAATATAAAAACTGACACAAAATTTTTAGATGGAACAAAAAAAATGGCACAAAATTTCATTTGGCATCTCACCGCACAAGCTTTAGGAAACTCGCCATTTTTGCTGGGTGATAAACAAACGAAGAGATTAGAAAGTACTCAGATGTTCCTTTAGGGGTTTCTGTTTGCAGGAACAAGTTTGAGCAGCTTTGTCAGATCGTAAGACTTGAAGTCCCTCCCATAGCATAAGCTGAGATCCAGAGGTGTCTTGCCATCCTATAAAACATTTCCATATCAATATACCATAATTTGAGTATCTTACATCTAAAGTTACAATGATTCATGATAAATGTACAATGGAGCTCAAAATTTAAACAATCAGAAGATATGAAAGAATCAAAATTATCATTTTAGAGTTCAAGGACTCAGGAGGTTTTGATTCATGGAACATTTATCTTACTTGAGTTGTGTTGTAGATTACTTTCACTCTCTGAGTTTAAGATTTTCTTCGTTGAACATCATAAACAATGCGTTGTTTGAGGACGAATGGTTTAAAGAAGCGGATCTATTGTTTTTTTTTTCTTTCAGATGCTGGACAACAATGCCAAATAAATAAAAAGAGTGAAAGAAAATGTTTGGTAGAGAAAATTTTTTATTGTTTACTGCAGACTTCAGGCTTTTAAATTAATTAGAAAGGTTATCTAATCCACTTCTAAACAACTCGAATAAGAAGAAAATCCTATCAATAAATAATCAATAGATATATTCATATTTAATGATAATTATAGAAGTTATCTTAACCTTGATTTTAAGATACAAATATAAGATTATGCAAAAAATTATTTCAAAAATTCAAGATCATTCTCATGCTATAGTGATCTGATTCCAATCTAATGGTCTAACTTTTCAAGGTCTTGAACACCCTTTTATGAAGTCTGATTAATGATCTGATTGTGCCCAAGGACTCTTGGCAACACCCTTTGATCTAAATGGTGTCATATGAGAATCATCACCTTTAACAGCTCGATCAAAAATTGGACTATTAAAACTTCAACAAATATGATTCATTTGAAATTTTCATGTCTGATTCCCAAAGCGTGACCATAGAAGACCATGATCCGCAAATCATGAGTCTCTCATGTAGGAGGATTCGCTTCGCTATGGTAGCATTTCAACTTTAGGAGCCTCTTATAAATGTCTAAAATCATGAGTTGGATAATTAATTGGTTTAACTTGGCTCTATAGTGATGTCAATTTTGTAGCTTTCCAAAAATGACAAGGCATTGTCTTATCAGTTTCTTGAATGAATTGGTAAGAAGGTGACTATGTTAATTTTATTTGTAACTCCACTTGTTCAATTCTTGCTCCATTATTTTTTCAAAAGATAGGTTTTTCTTCCCTTTAGATGCCCCTAGGTAGTCCAAAGTACAACATTATGAAATTGTACACAGCCTTGACCACCCCTTGATTGTCTGCACTTTGCCAACCTTAATGATCAACTTTTGATATATCAATAAATTTGGCAATAGTATATTGGACATGAATTATATGTTATGCTCCTAAATCAATTTCTATATCTACATGTCACTTCCATTGACCAATATAGAGAGAGAATGACTTCTCCCTTCTTCAAAAGGTTGAACTAGCATCTACAAAAATTTCTAGCCTACCTTGATAAATTTACCTGCATGTTTTTTTTTTTCTTTTACTACAACCAACATTGTTATGTTGTAGTCATTAAATGAGAATTTGACACTTAGGACACAATGGAGAAGAAAGATTCATGTAGCTGACCTCATATAGTGGATAAAAGCTTGTTATTGTTGTTGTACATCCAATACAAGTATGTTATAGTTCTATTCCAACAAAATGACCTTTATTTCCTTTCATGAGTTGACACTAATGAGGTTGATAATGCAATGCCATGTATATATCACGAAGGTAATTAGCAGTCGAAGTTGACCTAGTAGATCTCAAGTGAAACTACCTTCCATACAATCTTCATCATATGTAATCCTTAGTGATTGCAATCTTCAAGCATAACCGCAATTAATCTTCAATTATGATCCCTTTAGAATCCAACAACAATGAATAAGGATTGGAATGGAGTATGATATTCAACCCTAAATTGGCAAATATGAGGTTCCTTTGTCCATTTTTGTCAAAGACAGTGTTGATCACCTCTTGCTTGGCCTAATTAGGATCAATAGCTCTTCTTATGTGTCCATATTATGGGATGAATCTAATATATCTTTTGGCATTGCGATCAAAGATAAGAGGTACAACAACTCATGGTTAATAGGAAATTGAAGGTAGTAAACAAGCCTTCACCTAAAAGAAAAGGTTGAATGGCTGAGGTTAGCAAGAAACAGCTGAGTGAGATGATAGTCTCTCCTAAAATATTTGAAAGAGAGGGTGGGAAGAGCTAAACGACATGAAGTTGGTAAGCAATAGAACTGGTTGGGACAATTACTTAACCAAAAGAATCGAGGGGTTAAACAACCCAAAACTGACAAATGACAGCGATCGAGACCATTCCTTTGTTGAAAGTAGGGTGACTAACAAAACGTTAAAAGGCCATTAAAGGCAGTCAAGGTAATCCTTCCCTTGAACACATAGAAGTGAGCTAGATGGTCTAGAGACAATGGACAACTAGTGGCCATCAAAATAATCCTTTTACAAGAATGGGGTGAATGACCAAAATGACAAGTAATTGGAGGTGATTAATATGGTACTCATAGAGAGGGATTGAAATTAATTGACAATACAACCATTCTCTTAGAAAAGAGGGGTGGATTAAACAATCCAAATCAATGGTTACTGATCAAGACAATCCTCCGAATGGAGGGAATAGATGGAATGACCACAAAGTTGGTAGTTTATTAAGATTAAAAAAATCGAATGATTAATCATAAACAAGTAGGACAATCCTACTCTACAAGATTTGAAAAGATGAAATTGAGGTACGTAAGCCTCGTAATAAAAAAAAATAATAATATAAGTTAAAATAATTCATAAATATGACAAATCATCAACATATTTATTTAGTTTATTATCATAAAGATATAAATCATAGAATTCAATCACACTGAGGAAAAGGATCCATATCACCTCATGCTCGCTTTCATCATATTTAGAGTCATCATATGCAACAACTATGTCATCCACTAATTTTGTCTTATTAGCATCTTTCAAATCTTCTTCGATCATTGCATTTTTCTGCTTTCATATATTAATTAATATAGAATTTAATTTATTTAAAATAAAATACTAAATTAATAATACAACTAAGTAATCCATTATACTCAAATTATCTTTTGAATTTTTGAGGCATTATATTAGATATTATATAAGTATAATACAATATAATATATTATATTATATTTTTTACATAATTTTAAGGCATCATATCAAACACCTTGAGGTAGAAACTCAAATAAAAGGCATAAGCCTTGTTGTCGCCAATGAGGCTTAAGTCTTAAGGCATTATTTTGTGCACCTCAATTCAAAAAAGTCTTAAGAAGTTCACCTCAAATATTTTATAGAATAAACCTACTCCAAGAGAGAGGAGGTGGAATGAATGACCCATAGTTGGTGCATCAAAAGAATTTGAAAATACTAGAATGACCAAATAAAAATGATTAGAATAGTTCTACTCTAAAATGGAGAGGGGTGGACTAAATGAGATATTTGAAAGCACAAAAGCAATAAATTGGAAATTTAAGAGGACAACTAGAGCATTACAAATATCTACATTTTGAGTCCATAATGTCTTGAAAGAGTAGAATTATAATTTATTCATAAATTTGATGAAAATGTTATGATCCTTATCTAGTACTGCAATATAATATTTCTTATTTTTATTAAATATATGTAACTAATTATGTGCTTCCATATTAAAAAGTAATTAATAATCCCATCATAAAACCAACTAGGTAGTAAAGTCTTTGTTTAATGAACAAACTATACTATTTTCAAGCACTTAGCATCATAGGATCAACAAAACCCACTCTAACAAATCCAAGGTAAGATTGATCATAATAATTCTAAAAAAATTGACTATGTTCATAGAGCCATTAATTAAATGAAATTATAATTAATTAATTTCTCGAAATGTGTCCAAATAGTTTTATCATGATCATTTCGTGACACTTGTTCATCATAACTTAAATGTTTTTGTATCGCATCAAGTTGCATTAGATTTAATTGATAGGAAAGAATTTAGATTTTGAACCATTTAATAAACTGGTAGGGCTTAGATTGACTATATTTGTGACGAGTCATTTTTGAGATGTACCTGAACTTGACTCATGAACTCAAATTCACACTCTTAATTCAAATATAACCAGACAAACTACCTGCAAATAGACAAGCATTGGGATGATCAAACTCCATAGGATGCATTCTTGCAAAGATAAGATGTTAGGGGGCTAATCAGATGATCCCCCAGCCAACCAATAGGATGTTGGTGACAATCAATCTAAGTGTACATAATCTTGATGCACAAAGAGAGAAAGTGAGGTGGTCTACTCGATCTGTTAAACTTATTTGAGCCAATTATCTCAGATGAATTCAACAAATTTAGACCTCAAATGAACTCGAATTTTAATGATTTTTGAGTTATTGATGTCATCATGATGAGGCGATCATTTTGACTATAAATTTGCATCATTTGAAAAATATTTGATCCATATAATTAGTTCAACCTTTAGAAGTTTATTTAAATGCTCAGAGATGTATGCCTTGCATAGAATGTGACTACTCAAATAAGGACATAAAATATATATATATATATATATATATATATATATATATATATATATATATATATATTCTACTCAAACTATGATATTTGTCCTACCAACATATTCCTAAAACCAATAAATTTCTTTATTCCTATTCCTAGACAACAAATAATAAAGCATATGAACGCATACCTAAGAAGGAGCTTGTTACAATCCTAATATAATAACAAAATGTAGTGTTCATCATAATATCCACCATAACATTGCATGAGCAACCACACTATAGAACAAGATCCAACAATAATGACTAGCACTCAAACCATGATGTTTGGCAAGTTAATAATATTGAAATTCTCACAATTAGAAGATCTAAAAAATATAATCCTTTCTTTAAAGTTTAATATACTTTAATCATACATCTGAACAAATAATTTGCTCCACCCACTCTGGCTCTCACCCGCATGGAGAAACATAACTAGTGGGCACTCAATATGTGAAATTGATCCCCATGTGCACTACCAAAACTGAGAACACAAAAAGGGTGAGCAATGTGTGGGCTGGACAAACATTAGCAACCATAATAACACGAAAGAATGGCTAAATGCTTGTTCCATATAATAATGAAATATCAAAAAATCACTCCTAGGATGTAATGAAACAACATCCAATTCGTCAGCAGGAAATCCCCTGCAATATGCAATATATCATTTTTTTTTTTTTTTTGCATGCATATCCTTCCAACGTTTACTTAATTATTTATTTATCACATATGCATCTCTTAATTTGACATAGTATTGCACTCATTTAGCATGAATTTGCAACACATCAACTACTGATCCATATCTTTGTATTCTGCAAATTTTAAACTATCATAGGCAAAGAAACATTAGAGGACGATGTATGTTGACCTGATCAGTTTCACCAAGTATGTGCCAGCTCCAATTATTTGAATAAGCATCCTCTTCGATAGAAAATAGAAAAAAAATGAGAATTTAAAAGAGTATAAATTTGTAACAAAACAAATTTGTCAGCAATACAAGTTTCATGAGCTAGTAAAGCAACCAAATAGAGCTAAAGAAGGTAATCAAAATAAGATTTGAAGCATATCATGGGAAAAACAATTTAATAAGCAAATATAGCATACTAAGATGTATTAGAAAACTGAAATCAACACATAGTTTGAGTAAACATGATCAAACTACAATAGTCATGTGATGCCTTTACTTCTAAAATCAAAATTTGCCAGTTTTCATCAATTAACAAATAACATAAGTTTCTTAGATAAAATGTAAATATTCTAGAGAATACCTTATTTCTTCTTGTCTTATCAGCACCATTAACTAACAATACTTTTGCAATATCCCTGGATCTACTCTGCATAGAAATATGCAACGGTGTCCAACCATCCTGTAATCCTCAATTGCATATGATTATATTTTAACAAGGATCAAATTCCAACATAAATAGAAAGTTATTAAATATTAGAAACCCACATTATCAGCAGCATTGACATCGACTTTATACTTAATCAACAACTTCACAGTTTGCATAGCACCAGCTTGAACTGCATAAAGCAGTGGCACCGCCTAACTAAACAATGGAAATAGATAAAGAGCCAAGATGCAGATTATTATAATGTTTAAAAAATTGTGTTTATCAAGAATCTTTCAAAATTAAGATTTTAATTTATTACCCGATCCCTAATAAAAGGATTTGCACCTTTCCTCAAAAGATGGCTGATAACAGCTTCCTTTTTCCTATCACTGCCTTGTGAAGAGCAGTGTAACCATCCTGTACAACCAAATCTATGTAAGCTTCATTGTTTCTTGATATAAACATTTTAATTGCAGTAAAAGGATTATCTAAAGAATGAATAACACACCTTATCAATAGAATCAATATCCCAACCACGTTCAAGTAGTTCATCCATTAAAGGAATTTGAAGTGACAATCCTAGAGAATGAAATAGGCTCCACTTCTTCTGTACGTAAGAAATTTAAGAAGCCAGGAAGAATTAAAGGTTATTATGGTAAGGAACAACTCCAAATAGATTTTTTTATTTTTTTTAGCTAAGCTTATCTTTAAAAATATTACTGTTATGCTATCATTTTTCATTCAAAATGTTAAGCCATCAATTCAGTATGCTAAAATCATAGAGTAAAACATCAGAATTGAAATTAATACATAGTTTCTAACTTGAAATACTTAACAGTTGAGATTTTGCTAATATCAGGGACTTCATTCTGCTGCAAGATATCCCTTTCTTCTGGCTCGAGCAGCTGTTCCACCTCTAAGAACAAGAACAAAAAAAAAAAAAAAAAACAATTTACCAGATAGAACATGCACAAGAAGCAAGAGCACAAATAAACAGCCAACTAGTTTTCAATGTAGGTTTAAACTTTATAAACATTTATGAGCCAGTAACATATTCCTAGAACTACAGATACATGTTCAACCTCTGGTTTTGTAGTGTTCTAAGTATTTGAATAACCAAAGTACATCAATAAATTAGGAGAGAAAAAAGAAACTAGTAAATTGTTAATTCCCCAAAAAGGCAGACTTAGAACTCTTGGTAATGCGAGAGAATATATAAGATTACTGGTGTAAATAATATCATGTCATACTCAAATATTTATATCTGGAAATACTAACGCAGCAACCTATAGCCATCGCAGGAATCTCTCAAATCTGGTACTAACAGTAACGCCTATACATAGAGTTACAAATATAACTCACTAATGTGGCAAACAAAGAACTTCTAAAGGTTCCAAATTGGAACGAGTATGAAGAGCAACATTTTTTCCTTGAGCGGGGAAAATTTACGAAGCCATAATGGTCTCATTAAATGCCAGGTGAAAAATTATATGTTTCAATCCAAACATAGATGAAAGTTCCATTCTTTCCAATTCAAACATCAATGAAGACAAAGACTCACAAATTATGAAGAAAGGGACCTTTAACGAGCTGCTCGTAGTCGCATTTGGAATGGCGGCATTACTATCACCACTGTACGACGTTGCCGTTTGTTCCTTCCCAATCTCCTCATCCTCGGATTCATCTCCTTCGCTGAATCCATCGTCGGGTTCTTCCCAGAAGCCATCGGTGATGGACTCGGCCACTGAGTGATCAGACGGCGGGGCACGGAGTTCCGGTGTTGGTGAAAAACCCTAGATGGCCGCGGAGAGTAAAACCTAAGAGGAGGACGGTTGGAGAAATGAAGACTTGAAATGAGCGGCGGAAAGTTGATGAGGCAAGCGTAGGACAACACCGTCGCGCCTGCTATCATCGGTACATCTTCTTCCTTAGTGGAAGATTGGGCTGTTTGGCTTCGAGTAGGATTTAATTAAAATAAGATTCTTTAATAAATTCTATAAATTTAAATTTAATAAATAATAAAGCTGTAACTATTTATTTTTTATTTTTTATTTTTATTTTTTTTAACTTTTGAGCTAATTTAATGATAAATTAACAAATAATATATATATATATATATAAGTTTTAAATTCATGAACTATTGATTAATAATATAAACTCTTAATTATCAGTCTCGTACAAATTATTAAAATTTAAAAATTATTTGATATGATAAAAATTAAATTTAGTTATAATTTGAGTACTTATTTGACTACTTGTTTTATATTAAAATCAGTTAGGCTAAATAAGATTTTAATAATAATTATATATGTAATACATAAGCATAATAGTTAAGAGTTTAGACTTTCAATCAAACGAAAATTTTTGCGCAAAAGTTACGTATATGAGCTTGCAATTAAATTTATTTTAACATCCAAAATTAATATTAACTATTATATTATACAAAAACTATTTAGTGTATTTGAATCTTAATTAGACTAATCAAATCATATATAATATAATATTCTAATTATCATTTGATTTAAGTCATATTTCATTTTTTTTTCAAAACAATTTATGTTAAAAATTGCATAGTAATGCATTTATTTCATGTATTGTAGAGGTAAATGTATAGATAAAAATCTATTATGTATATTTCAAAAATATATTAGATGATTAAATTGCACCTTTGCATAGGAACGTCGATAAATATATCATGAAAAAAAAAAGTCTATTTATTGCAGAATAAGTTGTAAAATAATTGGAGTAATTATTTTCTTTTGATAAGAGTCGAGGTTTCTTCAAAGGGGATGAAATTCTTCCTCAAAAAAGTATGCATGCATATATAAATTTTAGGGAGATTTACACAGCATATAATTCTTATGCATTTATCTAAATTTTGATATTTACAAATATAACATTTTTCATAAACATGTGAAGATGCATTTCACTTCCAAAAATTAATGTTGATGTTATTTTTAGATGTATTATTAAAGATTAGAAAATTATTTAAATAAATATAAAAAATTAGATGTCATATATATAAATAAATAAGAATTATATGTAAATGTTATTAAATTTTCTAACTTATCATCATGTTCATCATATCGCATGAGTTTATTGAACCAATCCATATAAGATTCTAAGCAATAATAACAAATAAAAAAAACAATTAGAAGTTGGCACATAAATTGTCTTTTCCCACATTGATATTTCTCAAATTGGTTAGCTTTCACTTTGGTCTTCAAAGATAATTGGTATTGTGTTGTCTATTTATCTTCTCTATTTCATAGATATATTACCTGTCTTATTATTGTATATATTAATTAGCTACATTTAAGAGGTTTTTTCGTATTAATTAAATTTAATTCATATTTATAATAGTATTATATATATTAACAATGAGTTTAATGTCGAAGATAAATGAAGATATTAATCTTTGAGATATTATCATATATGAATACTTGTTAATAATAGAGTGAAGAAGGAACGCTTTATAGCTATTTTAATATTATTGAATTGAGAATATGTAATTTTACTTCGTTGATAGATGCATATGAACATATAAGAAGTTTTGAATGATTATAAATTTATGTAATTGTATTTGAATTATAAAATGTATTAAGATTTATACTCTATTTTATTAATTAGTTTCGTATAACTAATTTACTTTTAATCATATAAGAGTTACTATTTGGTAATGTAAATTATAATGAATTATTTCAAACTTATTTTGCAACAAGAATTTGCACAATTAGATGTGAGTGATATTTTAGCAATTTATGTTGGAAGTTTAATATCTAAATATCATGTAGTGTTGATGCTTGATTTTTATAAATAATTCATTATAAGCACATATAACTTGTTGCCTAATTTTGAAACTATATAGCATGATTATCACAATCAATATTTAGTTTCAAATTTTGACTACTTAAATTTTCTAAATTCCAAAAAAAAAAACAATAGAAATACATTTGATTCACTGCTTTCTTTTCAAAATTAGAAGTGCAAAATAGCATTTATCATTCTTACACCAGCTCAATAAATTATCTTCTTCTTTCCTAAGCTACTCTGCTATTGTTGATACAAATTTCTTTTATCTTCTATACTATCACTTCTACGGACTACAATTTTATCAACAATTTACATTTTGCTTCCACTCTTAACCAACTAAACTCCATTTTTAAGAGAAATTATTGTGTACATCGCAGGCATCTAAACTCTGCACATAATAATCTCTCTTATTTTAATACATACAAGCAAATAAAAAACACTAATTTCCAAATAGATGCCATTGCGTATTTGCCGAGGAACTATGACAGGTTCACTGGATGTTTTTCAATCAAGTTAAACAACTCCTCCCCTATACCAAATCCAAGCATTCTGGCCATGTCGCTTGTCTCAGTTTTGGGATGTTTTGCTGCTTCAACCAGGAATGCACGATAAATACTTTGTTCATCACAAATAGCTCCAGGGCTTCTGGGTTAAACACAACACCTTTTGTCATGCTCATCTGCCATAAATTTCTCCGATTATAAGAAAACTAGCAACCAAGCAAGGAAAGAAAGTCGCAAATAAAAAAAAAAGTACAAATTTCAGAGCATTAAATCATTTAATTTTGGGAGTATTACTTTTAGTGAGTTCAAATTCAGGTTAACTTATGCAGTAGTCTGCAAACTCTGAGCTTGTACTTCTAAGAAAATAATACTAAAAAATAAGTTACTATGTGTCAAACTCTACCATCTCTTCTCTCTCTCTCTCTCTCTCTCTCTCTCTCTCTCATTTCGTCCCTCAACAAAATTTTGGTAGAAGTTATAAATATTTTGCTAATGCATTCATTTGTGGAGATATCTATAAAGATTCGACAATTTTGTTGAGGAAAATAATTAAAATATTTCTTTGACATACCAAGGCTTGTGTAAGATGATGTAAAATCACCAATCTAAAAATATTGCTTGATCTTTAATGGCAATGATCTTATTGTAAATTTGATTAGGATTTAGAAACCTTCAAAGTTGCAATAAAATCAAAGCAATCTAAATAAAGAGGAAAAAAAAAGTAACTCATGCTTCATTCTATTATATGCTTTTACTACCTGATGAAGAACCAACATTGCCGCATACCTAGCAAGCTCCCCTGCTCTCCAGTCCAATACTACAGGAAACCAAGGATACAAAGCATCAAGCCTCACAAACCAAAGCCTAATATCAGGAAATTCTGATAGTTCATGAAGGTCATATGGGTCTTCCCTTTCATAATTGATGGTGAACTGCCTTCTTCTTCAAAGAATGTTGGATTAGTCGCCAATCTATCTACATGCAAGCAGGGAAATTTATAATGTTTATTTGGAATAAAAAGGAAAAAAAAAGTAAGAACAAATACCTATATTATTTACCAAAATGGGCTTATTAATGAAAGATGTACCTCCATTGATTGCAAAAATAGGAGATAAATTAAGTTGTCGAATGGTGTCATTATTGATGACAATTTCAATGCGACCCTCAGTTGGAGGCAACGGAGGTGCAAACTATGGGCATCTATTGATGAAACAAGCTAGATTTCCATCAATGAGGTTATAGAAATTAAGATACAAATTAGAAAACAAAACTAAATTCAAACCAACTCCATAGCTCTTGGCAATAAAATAAATGACAAATGATTGGTGATTAAAGATGCACATGGAATGCTAATGAGGATTTGTAGCTAGAATAAGGTTAGTGGTGGTAATAATATGACTCATCATCATGTGATCAAAATGATGGATTTAAGCATGCTTTATTATAATGATCAAATGAAGAAAAATACTAAAGGGCTGTTTGAGATCAATTTTATTTTGTGTTTTTTGTTTTTTATTTTTATGCTATTTTTAAAAATATGTTTGTTTAGTATAATTTTTTAAAAACCTCAGATCATAAATTTTGTTTGAAAGAATATTTGCACAAACTTTAACTAAGAAACACCAGCAAGATCAAAGGGCTATTGAAACAACTCAAGCCTTGTGATGACGAAATAGAAACATGTATGAAGCTTCCAAAGCCATACAAATATTTGAAAAAAATAGTACAAACAGAGATTTGGAGAAATCACAGTAGAAAATGATACATCATGGCTGAGAATTATACGTACAAAAATTTAACAAAAAACCAGCCTATCAAACAAGTCTTCCGATGCCAAGAGTTACAAGCTGTTTTCCTTAGTATATTCATTATGGGGATACGTGTTCTTAATTTACACATTTAAAATATTTTTCTTATAAAAACCTTATTCATAATTTCCCAAAAGTATAAAATCTTATATATCTATCTGCTCTACTATTTTGCTTTTATTTAAGATATTTGTACCATTTGTTAGTGTTCAAAATTGCTATTAAATTATGATCCATTAAACTATAAATTAAATTTTCAATATGAAGATTTAAATGCATGATATATAATTCTCATGCATTTAAAAATTATATATAATTTCATATTATTTTTATTAGTTATTTAATGATAACACAACTCTTTATCACACTTTACTTGGCTCCGTACAATATCTCACAATTACTCGCCCTGACATAGCCTTTGTTGTTAACCAATTGTCTCATCATATGCATCAACCACTTAAACCCATTTCCACCTCCTCAAATGTCTACTATGTTATCTCAAAGGCACCCTCACTCTTTTTCTTCTAATTCAATCAGAGGATTTCTCACTGCACACTTATGCTGACTTTGATTGGGCTAGTGACTCTATTGGTCATCGCTCCACTACAAATTGTTGATCCTACCTTGGTGATACACTCATTTCATGATAGGTTAAGAAGCAACCTATTGTTGTTCGATCTTCCACCGAAGCTGAATATCGTGCTTTAGCTACCACTACCACTGATATTATTTAGCTCCAACGGCTCATGCAAGAATTTCAAATACTTCTTAAGTGTCAAACTCCCTTATGTTGTGATAAACTTTCTACAATGGCACTAGCTAATAATCTCATTTTTCATGCATGCACTAAATATATTGAAATTAACTACCACTTCATACGAGAGCACATTCAATACAATGAAATTGAAATTCGACACATTCATTCTAGTGATCGCCTTCGACATACTTACTAAGACTCTTCCCACTCAACGCTTTCTACTTCAGAAGTTAACGCCTCGACCGGCCAACTCAGGGTATGTGATAGTAGTAATGTGTAACATTACTGCAATTGCTCACAATTAGTAACAGCAATATCAATGCTTACTCGTTTGATGTTCCTTCAACTCATTTTTGTTACGAAAGTAATTACCAGAGGGTTTGCATACAAATTTGTAGCATTTGTTCATATGCGTGAAATGATAATGATATTGAAATCTATTTTCCCTCTTCCTCTTTGTGATTCCAAGATCTCTTAGGCAAGCGATACACAAGATCTCTCATACTATATAAAGAGATTTCTTGCGTTGAAAAGACATCTGAGGAAACAAAAAATAAAAAATAAT
The DNA here is from genome assembly GCA_021442155.1 of Cymbidium sinense. Lineage (NCBI taxonomy): Eukaryota > Viridiplantae > Streptophyta > Magnoliopsida > Asparagales > Orchidaceae > Cymbidium > Cymbidium sinense. The sequence continues at coordinate 81,980,450 of CM038217.1, read as the reverse complement.
AATAATAAAAAACAAAAAAACTTCAAGGTGGGGGAAATCATAACAAAATAATTAATATTTAATATTGATTAATATAAACTCATTCATTAATCTCGTGGGGAAACTCTCTTGGGGGGAAACTCTCTCCATCTCATAACGAAAAATTATCTTGTCCAGACACATGCCATGAGTTACAAGCTGCATTCCTTGGTATATCTATTGTGGAGATAAGTGTTCTTAATTTATACGTTTAAAATATTTTTTTTATAAAAATCTTATTCATAATATCTCAAAAGTATAAAATCTTATATATCTATCTGTTCCACTATTTTACTTTTATTTAAAATATTTGTACAATTTGCTAATGTTCGAACTTGCTATTAAATTATGATCCAATAAACTATAAATTAACTTTTCAATATAAAGATTTAAATGCATGATATATAATTCTCATTCATTTAAATATCACATATAATTTCATATCATTTTTATCAGTTATTTAATCATAACCCAATTCTTTATCACGCTTTACTCGGCTCCTTAAAATATCTCACCATTACTCCCTCTCACATAGCCTTTGTTGTTAACCAATCGTCTCATCATATACATCAACCACTTATGACCCATTTTCACCTCCTTAAATGTCTACTACGTTATCTCAAAGACACCCTCACTCTTTCTCTTCCAATTCAGTTAGGGGATTTATCGCTGCACACTTATGTTGACTTTGATTGGGCTAGTGACTCTATTGGTCGTCACTCTCCTACAGATTATTGCTCCTTCCTTGGTGATACACTTATTTCATGGTAGGTTAAGAAGCAACTTATCGTTGCTCGATCTTCCACTGAAGCCAAATATCATGCTTTAGTTACCACTATCATTGATATTATCTGGCTCCAACGGCTCATGCAAGAATTTCAAATATCTCTTAACCGTTCAATTCCCTTATTTTGGGATAAACTTTCTACAATGGTACTTGATAATAATCTCATTTTTCATGCATGTACTAAACATATTGAAATTGACTACCACTTCTTCAATCCAATAAAATTCAAATTTGACACATTCATTTCAGTGACCAACTTGCTGACATACTTAGTAAGACTCTTCCCACTCAACATTTCTTCTACTTCGTAACAAGCTGACGCTCCAACCTTCGACCGTCAACTCGAGGGTAGGTGATAACAGTAATAATAGTACACACTGTAACTACTCATAATTAGTAGCAGCAATATCAATGCTCACTCATATGATGCTCCTTCAATTTATTTTTGTTACAAAAGTAATTACTGCAAGGTTTGCATAAAAATTTGTAGCCTTTGTTCGTATGCGTGGAATGATAATGATACTGCAATCTATTTTTTCTTCCTCTTTTATGATTCTAAGGTCTCTTAGGTATGCACAAGATCTCTCCATCCAGATAAGGAGATTTCAGCTTAAGAAGACATCTCTAGGGAAAAAAAACAAAAATAAATAAATAAATAAAAATTCAAGGGGAGAATATCATAATAAAATAATTAGTATGTATTAAATATTAATTAATACAGACTCAGTCATTAATCTCGTGGGAAAAGTCTCCCACCTTATAATAAAAAATTATCTTGTCCAGATACGTGCCAAGAGCTACAAGTTGCCTTTCTTAGTATATCCATTGTGGGGATAAGTATTCTTAATTTATATGTTTAAAATATTTTTCTTATAAAAAACTTATTTATAATATCTCAAAAGTATAAAATCTTATATATCCATGTGCTCTACTATTTTACTTTTATATGTACAAGATTTATCATTTATGGGGACATTGATCGATTTAATTATTTATTTATAGTGGCAACAACATCGTTAGAGAACTTTGAACAATAACCAAAGCTATCTCCCTCCCTATAATTCCATCTGATACAACAACAAACTATTGTGGCAATTGATGATTTATTTTCAAATATTATAAAAAAGGTAGAAATTAATAATAAATTAAATCATTGATCACATACATTAGTTTAGGACTAACGATTAGTTAATCTTGAATTTCTAAATCATAAAAAGTGTTTGATATGTAATGGTTAAATCCTAGTAAATCCTGAGAAGCTGTTTGTCGAGAATTTAAGTCTCTTAAAATTTTAAAGAATAGTTTTTTAAGAAAATATAAAAATAAGTAAGTGAAAGATGAAATAATGCTAAAAAATAATACATAATGCTCATATTTAACTAGATAATTTATATATATAACATATAAATTTATTTGATCAAATAGAATTAAAGTAAGTATAATCTCATTAAATTTAAAACAACTAAATTGTAATTAGTAAATTATAATCAACTAATATAATAATTAATTATAATAACTATAATTAAACTTAGTAAGGTATAATTAAATGAACATGATAATTATTAAATTTATAATAATTATAATTACAGGTAATAAGTTTTAATTAAATAGCATAGTAATTAACTATTAGTATATTCAACTTAATTATTTAAAAATAAGTTCAATGCAATTATAATTTAATAATAACTATTAAATTTGCTAAAATTAACTTATCCCTTAAATTCTTTAATATTGCCGTACCAAGTGATCGTCCTTCTCCTTCCTCCTTCGTGAGCACTAACAGTCCGGACAGGGAAAGGAGCTACGCAAAAGCTCTTGCGCGAGTCGGCTACGCCCATCGTCGCAGCTTCTCCCTTCGGCCTAAACTCCTACTGATTCCTCGGCTTCGACAGCGGCCACCTCCTCCGACGAGTATGGTCTCCACTGTTTAAGCAAGCTCGTGAGCTGCATCTTCCTTCTTCCGTCGCTGCCCAGCTTTTCTTTCGCGCGCTTCAATTTGTGTAAATCCCGTAAATCCACCTTCCAACGGGATTTACGGGATTTACAGGATTTACGAAATCCGGGATGTACTAAATCTGAAAATGTGTTTGGTAGGATTTATGGGATTTACATACTTAAATCCCGAGTAAATTACCAAACTCAGGAATATCCGTCTTTTGCCGCCAGCGAGAATTTCGATTCGCCGATTAGGTTAGCTTTGCTGCGCCATCTTTATTAACATTCTCAATGGAGCGGGTGCTCGGAGGCGAAAGGAAGGTGTTCTTGATGATAATTTGATAGCTATCTATTTGTCGTATTGGCATAAGAACCTAGCGGAAGGAGTTAGGAGGAAGGTGAGAGATGGAAGTAGAAGAGGTATAGTAGTTGAGGAGGTAATCTGCGAGACCCGCCAGCACGCCGCAGGGGTTTTTGCTCCAGATTTGTCTCAACAAGAGGTATACCATTTGCTGCATTTTAGTGCAGTTTGAAATATGGTGTTGAAGTATTATTATTATTGTTATTTGTCTATTTTTTTGGGAATTCAGGGAAGCAGTACTTCGCGAAGTGGTTTGACGTCTTATCTCTCAATTCAAGGTTTGTGTGTGTGTGTGCGTGTGTGTGTGTGTGTGGCCAAGGAACGTAGTGGAATTTATTAGAAATTAGTAGGATAATGAGTTCGATGCGGGTCGACCGCGAGGTGCGAGATTGTTAAGCTTGTATTCGCATTCAAGGTAGGGCAATTTGTGTTTTGTTGTTTTTTATGAAACTATAACCTAGTGCTCTTGAGTCTTCAAATTTAATTTAAGGTTATAGTTTTAAGAGTGCATTCTGTGATTGTTTTCTAATTTGTGAGCAAAGATTTGCATGGCCACAAATTCTACCAAAATATTTGTTAGTTAACAAATGAGAAATTTTATTATACGCAGCATCAAATATTTTGCTCTACCAACAAAACAAACACAGAAAAGAAAAAAAATGACTTTGATACTTAAATTGTGTTAAAATCTTTAAATGTTCTCTTTGTTTAATTTCATTTATCTTGTTTTGAAGGTGCAAAACAACTTAAGCAGAAATGGAATGAATATTGGAGACCAAGAAGTTCTAAGAGAAAGATGGCTCTGTTTGTTTGGCCTAATGGTGAGCATGTAGCTGTAACTTTTGGAAATCAGCTTCTTATGCTGCAGAAGGATGATGATTATGTGGAGTCATGTGGTATTTATATTGGTAAGTAATTTTTGATGATTTTTTTTTAAAGTCATAACAGAGGAACAATATAGTAGCATGCAATTTTGATAGTGTACTGTTTGTTTCATGCACTTGTCTACTCTGTTCTTCATTTGACTTCAAATCCCTCTCCCCTCTAATTTTATAGAAAGTGGTAATTTAGCATACTGCTTTTAAACATTTGTATAATGATTTCTTCTCAACAAGTGGATACAAATTGATTGTTTTTTCAACTATAATCTTAATTGGTCCAGGTTGCTAGCTTTCATAGCAACAATTGTCATGATCTGTGCCTTCTTTTTAGTTGCTGTAATATTAATTTACTTGTATCTTTGCATTATTTTATTTTATTTATCAATTTGATTATTTTAGTTCAAAATTGTTACAGATTTTTGCACATTTTTTGCTTATTCTTCTTCAAAAGTCTTGCATAAAGTATTGTATATTTTATTTTATTTAAGTTATATTTTGTGTGTAATAGCTACAACGTCAGGAGAAATTATTGGATGAGCACTGAACAAATTTTTTAAATATGAAATTACTTTAGTTATTTTGATTTCTTTAACTATAAAATTTGATGCTACTTCTTCTATTTTTTTTAAAACGGATCATGTGGACTTTTTTTTACTAATTTGTGAGCTTGGATGGAACCTCAAGGCATCCTTGGTGTCATCGATGACATGTACACCTTTATGTAATCAACTCAAATGGAAGGGAAATAATGAGGTCTACTAGAGTGAGCTAAAATTGACTGTACTTGTTTGTGTGTTGGATGATGCCAACTAAAAACTCTTACATGTAAGCAGCAATGTTTTGCATTTTAAGCCTTACATTTGTCATTTCAAGTTGGATTAGGAATCTCATGAGTATTTCTGTCTATATTCTGCTTATTGCATTTCTCTTTTGACTTATTTTCTTAAAAGATAAATAAGCTCTAACATGAACTTTTTTAGGAGTGGCTTTGACATTTTTACTGCAGATGGTTTAATTCATTCTTTTGAGGTTTCTAAAGAGCTCAGAACAAGTATTCTTCCCCTTTCCACATTAAATGATCCGTTAAATGATGGATTTCCTCGCAATGTATCATGTATTGACTATCATCCAGATCTGTCTCTAATTGTCTTGGTTAATGCTTGTAAAGTCTTAGAAGGCCCCCATTCTTTTTCTGGTAAATCAATTAGCCCTTTTGGAATTTTTGTTTTCATGTTGTTGCTTATTTGATTGTATTGTCTTGATTATTCTTTGTAATCTATATGCTTATTGTATGAGGGAAATTTTTTTCTCTTTTTTTGACCTTTCAGGATTATATTCTCTTTATTTATTGTGGATGACCACAAATTTAGATTCAAAGATAGTGTTTTGCAGTCTTTGAAGGCCTATTTTCTTTTCCGAAAGGTCACTTAGTTTCTTTTACATCACCAAAGTGTCTATCACCGCAGGGAAAATATATCGCTGCTCTTGATTTGACTGGTTGCATGGATGTTTTCCGTATTGATACTGATACTCTTTTCATGCTATGCTCTGCTGAGAGGCTGCACTCATATTGTTCTGATAATGTGTCGCGCAAGGGACAAAAAATAACCTAAAGGATATTATTGACTTCAGTTGGTGGGCTGATCATGTTCTGATTCTTGTGAACAGTAGTGGCTATTTGACCATGTATGACCGTTTAAATGATAAGACTGTTCTAAAGGATGGTCTACATTTCTGTATGCCTGTCATTGAAAGGCCTAAGCACATTCAAGGACATGTTTTTGTTTTCGAGGGAAGATCTTGTGAGAGAGGACTGTCAGAATCTGACCAGGTTGGCACCAGAAAAGCAATGAGCGTAAACCAACTTTATGATTCAAAAGTACACTGGAGCTTGTTGTCAATTTCTGGGAGATCTATCTTAGAAATGTATAGCATTCTCATCTGTAATCAACAATATCAAATTGATCGTCATGGTCTAAATAAAGATGAAGTATTTAAAACACAATGGTTAAGCTCTTGTTATGGAGTTCAAGAGGTTGATTTGTTTTATCCAAAATCAGTGATCGGATGTTTGTGCTGTCTGAGTGTGTAGAAAAAGTTGGACCTACTGAAGATGCAAAGGCTTTGCTTTGCACGGATTCATATGTTCTAATTTTGGAATTGAGTCGATCGCTTTTTTGATTCTGTTTCATCGAAAATCTTTAAAGAGATAGTTGGATGGTTTTATGGTGCTTTCTAGTTGATGTTTTTTGCTCTGGATCTAATCACTATGAGTTTCGAAGTGCTTTGTTTTTTGGTTTGACTGCTGGATTTGATCTGATCTTTGATTCTGAGATTTAGTGGATTACACGCTCAGCTGCTTGATTTCTATTGAATTCAGCCTGATTGAGTTTTGTATTCAGTGGGATGATGTTTCTATGATCACCTTAATTCTTTCTTTGGTTTATTTTGTTTCGACTTTCGAGTCATCAAAGAACAGAGGAAAGAGGGATGCTTGAGTCAGGAGAATCTAGGGTTCTGATGAATCACGTGTGATGAAAACCAAGAGGAAGATAAAGAATACAAGAGGGATCAAGAAGATAAGTTTCCTTCAAATTCTTAATTATTTTCTGTTTGGCTTGATTCTATTTATACTATCCGCTTTACTTTCCTTAGCTTGATTTTAATGCTAATTACTTTCTCAGTTGTTACTGCTATAATGGATCGCTTATTCTTGTTGCTTACGTCTCTAATATGAGTTGAGGTCAGCTTCTAGATTTCTTTATATTTTGAGTTGTTCCTCTATTCTGTTACAACAATAACAGAAAACTATTATTGTTGTTGTTATTGTTGTTATTGGTTTCTTGATTTGAAGCTCTAATTTTTTAATAACCGCGGATCATTCTTGATTCTGATGGATTATGTTGTTTTACTTCTTCATACAAAATAATAGAAAATCATCGGTTATTTCAACTCTGATTCTTGGAGTCTGGCGTTGCTAATCTCAGGATTTTCGGAAGGATCTATAGTCGATGCTGTCCTTTGTGGTGATACTTTGGCGATTTAAATCGCATTTTGTGCCATTCTAGTGATCCTTGGATTCTTGCTATTCAACATCTTGTCTATCGTAATCTGTTCTAATTGCAATTATTTGTGCTTTGAATTATAGTTGTAATAATTTTCTTTCTCGTTGTTTAACCTATTTTATCTCCTGAATTGTTTATGTCGTAATGGCTGTTTATTGTTTATATTTGTTTAGTATCTATTAGTCTGCTATTGTCCTTACTGTATTGGTTCTGTGATCATTGTAATTCTTATTTGACCATTTAGAGGATTTGGGCTCATATCAGATTCATATCACTGAGGATTACTTATTTTCAAACTTTAATAATGAAGGATCATGCTTACTTTGGGATTTTTGGGTTGCTAGATTTCAGTTGTTGCAATACAGAGACAAATTGATATATTTATAGGGATCAACATGAAGGTGTGTATCTTTCTTAAAGCTGTTATGATGTTGGAGCTATATGTTAATCATCATTTTTATCAATCTTAAAATGCACACGATTTAATTGAACAGTATTTTGCATTTCTAACTAATATGCAACTTTGGTTACTACTTCTCTAGAGCATGAACTTTTTAGCTTGTTAAAGTTTTGTTTCTAGAAGTTTAATATTTATTAGAATATGTTTTACATTTCTTTTCTTTGATAATAGTTTTAAAGATAAAAATAATGTGTAAAATGTGTACTTTCTTATCACTTTTCAGTGTCTCTATTGAATATAACATGATGCTGTTCTGTCAAGCTAATGAGTCATTTCATAACAATTTATAGTTTTCAAGGAGCTTATGTATCAACTTAAACGTTAAACATTTATTGATGTAAAAAAATCATTTGTTGTGCGTGGCTGCTTAAACGAGTACAGTGCCTCACTAGAATTTAATCATTGTTTCATGTTTTAATGATTTTGCTAAAGACACCATGCATTTTCTTTCTTCTCTTTGCTCCACTCAGTTGACTCTTTAAAACTTGGATGACTTATTTTATCTGGATGTATGCATCTTTTGTTGTTTATGCATTGTTTTAAAGCAAGTTCTTGCATGTAAGCCAGCATATGAATTCACTTGGTTGTATCATTTTTTCCTGTACAAATGATCTTACTATCTTTATCTTATGGAGTGATTTTTTTTAAAAAAAATTTGACCACAGGTTTTTGGCTGAGGAATAGAGCAATTTTGGTGCAGTTTCAGTCACAAATGCTGCTATTAATCTTGCAGAAAATGGCAAAATTGGTGCTCTTAACTTGCTTTTTAAGCGTCATCCTTATTCGCTTTCCCAGGATATTTTGCATGTTTTGTCTGCAATTCCTGAAACTGTCTCGGTTCAGTCATATGTTCAGCTCCTTCCTGGGAAGAGTCCACCAGCCGTTATTGCTTGAAGGGAGAGAGATTGGGTTGAGAGTGAACAAATGATATCCTTTTTTGATAAAATGCCTGTTGGGTCTGAGAATCTTGTTCAAGTGAGAACTGAAAATATCTTGAAGCTTTCTGTGGGTTTTGTTTGGCCATCAAGTGTTGAACTTGTTGATTGGTATATTAATAGAGCTAAGGATATTGATGTCCAGAGTGGTCAGTTGGAAAACTCTCTTGCCTTAGTGGAATATGCTTATCACAAGGATTCTTTTTGAGCTGCAACAGTTCCTTGAGGATATCACATACTTGCATCATCTCATTTATGCTAATAGATGTTCTGAGGATTTTACTATGGGTCTTGTTGAATGGGAACAGTTGCCAGACTATGTGAAGTTTAAAACTCTTCTTAAAGGGGTTACAGTGGATTCTGTGATAGAAACATTGCAAGAAAAAGCTATACCATTTATGCAAAAGCGATTTCACCCTAAGCAAGTAAATGTTGTGGAACAAAAGAACGATGTGATTGCTTTCTTTGATTATGAACAAGGTGATTCCTTCTCAGTTAAGTGGATGAAGGAAATTTATTATCGATAATTAATATTAAAATTTTGATTGAGTAAACCAATTTAGATCTTAAAATAAATAGACAAACAATTTATCAAAATTTCATATGGTTTAATTACTGTTATGCCAAACATTTGATTTAACTTAGGATTTAATAAACTCAGATTCGTAAGATATATTAAATCGTCCTTGCAACTAAACAGGCCGTAATGGTAGTCGAAATTTCTTTAAATTATGCTAGCCAATTAACCATTGTTCTCTCCTTGGAATCGCAGGAGAAAATTAATTATAGGTAATTTAAAAAATAATAATTTCAAATTTTTACAAGTGAAATAAAAAACTTGAACTTACAAATAAAAATAGAAAATTCTAACCTGACATTAGATTTTAAAAAAATCATTGTATTTTAGAAAGCCCTAATATTATTATTAAAATTTATTAAAATTTTGGTAAAATAATATATTAAAATTTTAATAAAATTTAACAATTTTATAAAAAATTTAACAAAACATTAGTATTAGTATCAAAGATTTAAAAATGCCAAGTATTAAATCAATATTAATCATTCTTATTAAAAGAATTTATTTAAAATTTAAAGATTATTATTCTATCTAGTAAATCTTAATTGTTGAGTTTTATGTAAAACATCCAGAAAAAAAAATTCCATCAAAGGTTGTTTGTTTTAAATACTTTATAGTATATAGTCATATAAATGTAAAGGATTTTAAATTTTATATATTTTGCGAGATATAAAGTAAAATTTTAAAGTAACGTAATATATTTAAAATTATTTAGATAAATTTTTGATATTTGGAATTAACTTAGATGTGGGTGAATTCTAAATACATCAATCAGAATGTTAAGTAGTCTCGCCACCGCCTGCCTCTAATCCTCTACGCCTCACACAACCACAAAACTATTTTACATTACATTTATTTTATAAAAAAAAAGTACAATCTCATGTATTTTAAAAGTTTTCAACCAAATAACCTAAAATAATTTAATTACATTGCATTCTTTTTATATTGTATTCTTTTTTTAGGCAATCTCTAAAATAAAAAAGAGTAGGCTCATCTTTGGGTGGTCTATCTCCAATCATAAAATTTTGGATACAAGATTGTGCATGAGTAGATGTATTTATAATTATTAATGATCGATAAAAATTAGCCAAAAGCATGGACTACTAAAGCTCATTAGCTATTTTTAAGGTAAATATGATGCTCCAACATTAGTGCTTATAATAAATTTATATTTTACTTGAAATTGATTGGCCATATATGTGATCATTCAATTTGTATTTACTTTTATCATAACAAAAAATATATTTCATGTATATAAAGTGGTTCAAATCAAATTTCTAATTTTTTTTAAAATTATTATTAAATTATTTATTGCGTGCATTAGAAAAAAAATATATGAATTAAATTATGTGCACATTTATTGTATGAATAACAATAATAAAAAGTCCTAACTCTTAATTTTAAAATCATTTGATGGTGGTCATCTTAGTGGAAAACTTGAGGGTGCGTTTGGAATAATTTTTTGTGAGCTTTGCTTTTTTGAAAGCAGACACATTTGAGTTTAGCTAACGTCTTTTTAACTATTCTTTAGAAAATTTTGTGATAAAAATTTGATTTTGAGAATCGAATTATTAGTGTTGTACCTTTAAAAAACTATTATTTAATTATTATTTTTAAAAAATATTTCTAACACTTATAATAGATTTTGAAAATGATGGCGTAAAAAAAAAAAATTATTATTTTTTTTGAAAAATTCAAACAACTTTCTAACAGTCATCACACTCTAAAAATTCTAGTTCTCAAAAGCAGCTTTTTACCATAATGTTTTTAGAAAAAGTAAACAAAAAATTAGTAGTCAAATAAAGTTGTGATTGTTTTTTAACTACTTTCTGAAAAACAAAATAACCAAAAAATGAAGCTACAGGTTAGTCACATTTCATAAAATGGAACAATCTACATCCTCATCCCTATCGGATTCCTTGGCATCTCTTAATATTGGTGGAACTCTCTCTCTTCTCTTAAATTATTGATTTTAGTCTCAATCATATAGTCAATATCCAACAAATAATGATAATTACCCCACGTGAATAGCTAAACTATTTAAGGCAAATGGATTTGAAGGCTTCCTTAATAGATCAATTCATTGTTTAAATGAGTTAGTTCCCGATTCCAATGGGCAATCAATCCCCAATCTAGCATATAAAATATGGATACTTATAGACCAAAATTTGGCAACTGCAACATATTCAACACTAACTCTAGAAATTATTCATTATGTGTTATGTTTGGATTAATTTCAAGCCATTTGGGTTGTTCTCAAGTGACAACAAAGCAATGTATATGCATAATTCAACTCAAGAATGAGTTAACATTTCCATGAAAGGCCAAACAATGCTTCAATATTAACACACATCAAGTAGCTTGTGGACAATATAACAAGCATCGGAGCAACATTCGATACATAAGACATAATAGTTTACATACTAAATAGTCTACCTCCTCGATATCAAGCCTTTAAGACAACCATAAGAACCAATCTTCAACTAGTTAGCCTTGTTGATCTTTATTCTCTAATATTTAATAAGAAAAATCAATATTATAAATGAAATCAATAAGGAAAGTTCCACACCTATTTCCAATACTACATTACATACATACAATGGCCATGGTCAAAATAATTCAAGTCGTGGGAGAGGTCGAAATCATACAGATCAACTTAAATGAGGTGGACATTTTCTTCAGCTAAATAAGGGAGGACGAAGTAGCAATTCCATTATGTCAGATATGTGAAAAAAGAAAACATTCAACAATTAATTGTTGGCACCGATTAAACACATCATATGCTTTATCATCATCTTCAAACACTACAACGCTTCTGACCACAACTGAAACAAAATTTGAAAATTTGTATCTTGATTCGGTTCAACAAATCATCTTATAGTTGATTTTGATCATCTACAAACAATAACACCATATAAAGAATCAGAACAAATACAAGTCGATAATGAAACCTCACTTCCTATTGCTTATACTATTCAAGGAATACTCGCATCGCCAGCTCATAAGTTACTTTTATCAAAATGCCTTTCATACCCTAAATTTTTTCAAAATCTTATTTCAATCTCCAAATTGACTCAATAACAATAATTGTGATGTCTCCTTTTATGTACATGGATTTCACATAAATGGCCTCAAGATAAATCGAATCACACTAAAGGGACCTTGTCGTAATGGGTTATACCCACTACTAAGGAATATACACCATACAAGAAGCCAATTATCTCTCCCACCAACTTTCTTAGAATCTCCATATCTATCAAATGGCATTTTAACTTAGACATCCTAATGATAAAATAATTTTAGCATATCCAATCAAAATAAGCAATTATGCATTCCTCTAACTTCTCCCCTTCGTATTTCTTGTAAGGATGTTGAAAACCATCATTTACCTTTTACATCTTCCTTTAATCATAATTATAAACTGTTAGACTTAATACATTCTGATGCCTGGGGTCCTTCCCCACATCCTTCAATGTAAGGCTACATATATTATCTTCTTTTCATAGATGATTATTCACATTTCAAATGGATTTTTTTTATGTTTCATAAATCTGAAGCTACAAACAATTTTATCAATTTCAAATTGTTGATTGTAAATCAATTCAATAAAAATATCAAGATTTTATGATCTAATAATGGAGGGGAATATCTCCATCATTCACTACAAAAATTTCTTCAAAGATTAAAGCTACACAGTGCTTTTCAATAGATGGATAGTTTGTCTTAGTAGGGATTAGACGACGATTAAGATAGTAGAGTGCATTTTCTTTCCCTTTGTCATTGGCTTGGGCCAAGAAAGCGCCAAGGGAGTCATCTAATGTGCGTTATAGAGGATGAGGCCACGGATAGCACATGACGCCATCGTAGTGGTTGATGTCTTCGAAGGCATGTTGACACTTGTCATCCCACTTGAACTTGGCGTCCTTTTTGACAACTACTGAGAATGACTTGCATTTTCTTGATAGGTTGGAAATGAAGCGTCTTAGATGCATCCTTCACCAAATCTCTTGCCACTACACCCCTTAACAAAATGGCATTGTAAAGCGTAAACACCATCATATTCTCGATAATGCTCGATCGCCTTAGTCATAGCCTTCTATTTCACCCAAACAATGACTTGACACCATAACCACAGTTGTTGTTATAATTAATAGACTTCTCTCTCAACATATGGTCTACAAATCACCATATTATGTCCTCTATAATACTTTACCTAACTATTCTTTCTTAAAAATACTTGATTGTGCCTGCTTTCCCTAGTTTTCCCCTATAGCTCTCAATAAACTTCAACCCCACTCCACTATGTGCATATTTCTTGGATATTTTGAATACTCTAAAGGTTACAAATGCTTCAATCCTACAACAGAAAAACTTATTGTTTCTCGTCATGTTATCTTGGATGAAAATATTTTTCCTTATCACTCAATCCCACAACAATATTCCCAAATTTCTACCACAACTACTTCCCCATTCGTAAATCCACTAACACTCATTCCTCTTAATTCTATTTGTCTCAATTCTTTCAACTCTCACATGATATCAAAGACAACCACACCTACACAAACATCTTATCCTTCTCATTTACATTCTTCTCCTACTTCTAAACCTCTTAATTAGCCACCATCAACTCCACCAAATCCACTTGCTCCACTTACTACACAACCTCATCATCATATGATCACTCTATCTAAAATAAGTTCTTTATGACCAAAATATCTTTACTCTCTCTATTATCAGCCATCCACATCTCTTGAACCCAGTAGTTTTTTAGATGCCAACAAACATTTACAATGGAGAACAACTATATCAGAGGGTTATAATGCTTTCCAAAGCCAATGCACTTGGAATTTAGTTTTGCTTCCTCTCAACCATACAATTCTTGATTCCAAATGGATATACAAGATATAATATCATCTTGATGGTAGCATTGCTCGGTACAAAGCCAGATTAGTTGCTCAAGGGTTTAATCAAGAACATGGAATTGACTATAATGAGATTTTTAGTCTAGTTGCTATGCTCCCAACTATTCATATTTTTCTCATGGTTATTGTTCATTGACATTGACAGATTTTACAATTAGACATTCCTAATACCTTTCTCCATGATACTTTAGTTGAGCGTGAATATATGAGTCAGCTGCTTGCTTTCAAAGATCCATTATATCCATCACATGTGTACCTTCTCATGAAAATAATTTATTAGCTGAAACAATCTTCTCGATAGTGGTTTACTTTGCTGACTACTCACCTCCAATAGTTCGAATTTCACTCTAGTCAAGTGGATTCCTCATTGTTATATTTCCACTTTACCACCATTCAACTATATATCCTTATATATGTTGATGATATGCTCTTAACAGGAAATCATCAACCCACCATATATCATTTACTAGTTTCTTTACACCATTGATTTCATATGAAATCACTTGGACATGTTTCCTATTTTCTGGACATACACATAGTTCACACTCCTACAAGACTACTACTTTCCTAGGAAAAATATGCTCGATATTCTAAATAAAGTTAGAATGATCGATTGTCAACCTATTTCCACTTTTTTT